>CM050326.1:98445747-98546172 GCA_027475135.1 Bactrocera correcta | reverse complement strand
AAACTAACATAAAATTGGTACTAATTGGGGAATACGTTGATTTGATTTTGTTGTTGCGATACTTTTTTTTAATATTTTTTCTTCTTTTCTCTTGGTGGGGCTTTTGCAATTTTCGCAATTTTTTTTTGCACATAACTAGTTTGTATGCCCACTTATACACACACATACACATATGCATGCATGCCGTCAATACACCTTCGTCATTTTATAAACAATTTAAAAGCACACTCACCTCAGTTGAGCATTGCGAGATGATTCAACAATAAAATTTGCATTTTATTTGCTTTAAGCAACAAATTTAAATCTGCTACTACCTTATCGACACTTTTTAAAATAATTTCCGTTAGACGGTTACAGTTTTAAAATGCACTTTAAAAATTTCTAATTTTTTGTTGTTCGGCAAAGGCAATTCTCTCTCAATACGCTGCGCTCTTTGCTCTTCTTGACTTTGAAATTGCTGCTCATTTGCTTTTTTCAGCTATTTGGTTTTGTATTTTTGTTTATTTACTTAAAGCTGCGCGACAGCAGGCGAAGTTGAAGATCAACGAGTTGCCACTCTCGTGTACTATAAATCGGATAATGCATAATGGCAAATTGCACAATTAAATGTGTAAGAAATCAGACCGATTACAATTTTTATTTTAATTGCTTTAAATTCCATATATTGAGTTGTTTTTGTTTGTATGTATCTTGTTTAAAACAGTTTCAAACACGAAAAGCTTACAGCGCAATAACTTCACATCCACTTGTGTGGCAGCACTAAAGTCTTTGCGGTTTGTATGCATCATTTTTCATATACTTGTTTTTGTTGTTTGATGGCTTTGTTTCCCTCAAGTTCGCCGCTCAATACAAACTCTTTTTATTTTGACTTTTCTGCTGTACTTTGTTGTTGCAGTTGTGCTTTTGTAATTTTTGCCATCTTCTGCTCATATAAAATGTCTGCGCAGCGTACTCTTGAAAATTACTTTGTGTTTGAATTTGTACTCGTTCATTAGTGTATCGATTTCTTTCGCCGGTCTTTTTTTTTTTAACAAGTTACAAGCCTATTTTATTGAGCAAAGTTCTTAATTAAACAATCTAATTTGCTAAAATATTATCGGTTTGCATAGCGTTGATCGCCTTTCATAAAAAAGACACTGCCTTAAGTGCATAGTTTCTGTGAAATTATTAAAAACTGTGCAAGAAAACAAGAAAGACTCTCTTTTAGAACAACTTGCAAAGTGCTGCAGGATTGATTGCAAGAAAAGTTAGTGATCTGCATATTTTGTGGTGTTTTTGAAGAAAAGTGTTATAGAAACATTTTTGTATTTTGAAGAATTTTCCAATTGGATTAAGCTCATCATTTGCTATATTCGGTAAGTACGAGTGGGTTGCAGACGGCCATTTTGCCGCAGATATAGCTGTGCAAAAAGTGCAGTTCAACTCGTGCGAAATAGAATGATTGGCATATTATAACTATTAGTATAAAATATAATTATAAATAATAAAATAGAAAATTTTAAGCTTATTTGCACAATTTGGTGCATTTCATTTTCACTACTTGTGTATACATATATGGTAGATATGTATGAAAGTATTATCGGCTTCTGCCGCCGTTTTCCATTATTTAGGTGAAAAACAAGTAATTCTTGTTGTATTGTCCTTTTTAGCACCTACTTGTCGCGTTTTCCAATAAGAAAAAGAGTTTGTCAACCAGCTCAACTTCCTTTTTTTCGCCTACTCAAAAGATTAAAGTTATGATTTGTGGCTTAATGATGTAAATATTTTACGCATCCTTATTATTCCTCATATTTCATGTTTTTTGGCTGCTTATTTGCAAACTTTTGTGCAATCTCGATTTTCAAGTTGAGAACAGCTGGTTTATTACAACGATCAACTGTTTTTGTTCTTTGTTTGTTTCCTATCCATATATGTATGACTTTATATAGTGTTGATGTCGTTGTGCACAGAAGTGGAGTTGCTACCTATGCCATTGTTTCCCACTTTGTTTCGTCTGCTTCTGTGTTCATGAGCATGACAGCCGGATGGCCTTGAAATGCTATACAACTCGGAACAAAGAGCAGCAAAATTGTATCGCGCAATTGGCATATTAATTTTTGCCCAGTACTTATATTAAAAAGGAGTAGTTAAAATATATTTATAACCTGAATTGGATGCATTGAGTAGGGACATCCTATATACATTCATGTAAGGATAAATGATCAGTGTGATAAGCTGAGCGAAATAGAATATACATACTATAATATTACTGCTCACACAAACTGACCGATCAAAATCAAGATATATGTTTTTTATACTCTTTGTATAGTGTGTGTAAAATTTTTAATTCTAAAATAATAGTTTTTGCCAATAATTTTAAGTAATATTTTTCACGACTTCATCTTTTTTATTCCAAAGTTAAAATAGGTATTAAGACATGTTAGGAGCTATAATGGTAATACGAGCCTACTTGTTTAGATATGTACTATATTTTAATTAATGAAATATGTATGTACATATATGGGGTAAAATTTAGAATAGCATCCCAGGCTTTCGGGGATGAAATGGGTATCGCTGGAAAGGTGACGTTCTCCAGATCACGAAAATATATACATATAGTTGCCGCTGACTTATAGTTTTAGAGATATTTGCATTTAAAGTTGAAAAATTGACAACTTTTATATTGATAATTTGTATATTGGGAATAACTTTTTCACTTATATAGGGTGATTTTTTAAGAGCTTGATAACTTTTTTTAAAAAAAAAACGCATAAAATTTGCAAAATCTCATCGGTTCTTTATTTGAAACGTTAGATTGGTTCATGACATTTACTTTTTGAAGATAATTTCATTTAAATGTTGACCGCGGCTGCGTCTTAGGTGGTCCATTCGGAAAGTCCAATTTTGGGCAACTTTTTCGAGCATTTCGGCCGGAATAGCCCGAATTTCTTCGGAAATGTTGTCTTCCAAAGCTGGAATAGTTGCTGGCTTATTTCTGTAGACTTTAGACTTGACGTAGCCCCACAAAAAATAGTCTAAAGGCGTTAAATCGCATGATCTTGGTGGCCAACTTACGGGTCCATTTCTTGAGATGAATTGTTGTCCGAAGTTTTCCCTCAAAATGGCAATAGAATCGCGAGCTGTGTGGCATGTAGCGCCATCTTGTTGAAACCACATGTCAACCAAGTTCAGTTCTTCCATTTTTGGCAACAAAAAGTTTGTTAGCATCGAACGATAGCGATCGCCATTCACCGTAACGTTGCGTCCAACAGCATCTTTGAAAAAATACGGTCCAATGATTCCACCAGCGTACAAACCACACCAAACAGTGCATTTTTCGGGATGCATGGGCAGTTCTTGAACGGCTTCTGGTTGCTCTTCACCCCAAATGCGGCAATTTTGCTTATTTACGTAGCCATTCAACCAGAAATGAGCCTCATCGCTGAACAAAATTTGTCGATAAACACATTTCGAACCGAACACTGATTTTGGTAATAAAATTCAATGATTTGCAAGCGTTGCTCGTTAGTAAGTCTATTCATGATGAAATGTCAAAGCATACTGAGCATCTTTCTCTTTGACACCATGTCTGAAATCCCACGTAATCTGTCAAATACTAATGCATGAAAATCCTAACCTCAAAAAAATCACCCGTTATTATGCACTTTTCACTTAAAAAATGAATACACAGAAACGTTATAGTGAAGTGTTAGTAAGTGAAAAGTGCATAATATAAGTGAAAAAGTTATTCACAATGTACAAATTATCACTGTAAACATAGTCAATTTTTCAACTTTAAATGCAAATATCTCTAAAACTATAAGTCAGCGGCAACTATATATATATATTTTCGTGATCTGGAGAACGTCACCTTTCCAACGATACCCATTTCATCCCCGAAAGCCTGGGATGCTATTCTAAATCCTAGCCCATATATGTTCCATACAAGTTAACTCTACGCATGTAAATAATTTTTTTCCCATTTCAGCAAATTTTTACCCCCAAAATACATCATCGCTCTGTACACTTTGAAACATCGAGTTGATCTACAAAATTATTAGTTGCATAAATTCAAAAAATCTGTAAAAGACAATTTAACTTCAAAAAAATAATTAAAATAAAAACTAATATTCTTCATATAATAGGCGTATATTTTTAAATTAAAATCGGTTTTGCACGCTCTTTAATTTGAAACAAATACATCTAAACAACGCAACATGGTGCACCCAGCTGAAAACACTACAACCGCTGCCGCTGAACTAACAGCTGCTGAAAAAGAAGGTAAGTCATGTCATATTCAAAATTTCAAAAATATATTTATATATACATACATATACATATGTATATGCAAATTGCCTGAGCGCTGCGGTTCCAAAAGCAGTTAAGTAGAGAAAAAAGCGAAAAAAGAAAATGTATTCGAAGAAATGCGGAAAATTCTTCAATAGTCACCAGCTGGAAAAAGTTCTACGCTTTTATTAGCTCTCAAACATGTTTGACACAAATTTTGAGCATTTTCGTATTTATTCAACCGCAATTGTCATGCGTGGCTGTGTTTCAAACGCAAATGCAACTTTTTTGAGTTAAATAACTGAAACTGTGTACGCATTTTATACTTCCAAGAAGCGCAGTAGAATTTATCAAGCAGTTGAGTTATTGTTAAAAATAAATTGCCATATGGATGACTTTAGACGATCCACCTACGTACGTACTTAGATACATATATGTTCATATTTATATTACTTTATGTATCCGTACATATACATATGTATGTATGGCACACCCATTGTTGTGATTTTGCATATTTTGTAGTATGCAGGTACATAGCTACTCCAGAGTTTTGAAAATGGCTTTTGTGCTCCAAATCCGCTATTACGTTTTATCCCTATTCTAATTCGCGCAGTTACCCAGTTTGAATGGAAAATATGTATGTATGTATGTAAGTGAACAGCCTGGTTGTTGCAAATGCATCAAAAATCTATAACCTCGTCTTTTTTATGGTATTTTCTTTTCTCTTACTCCAGCAACATTTATACATGTATGTATGTATGCATATTTTTGCATTCGCTAACAATTCAGTTTGAGTATACAAATAAAAGTATGAAATATTGCATTTAGGCTTAAAGAACATTGAATTCAGTGGCGTAGAAAAATAAATTTATCTCGACATTTCAAATAAGTAATTGACACCAGTGATGGAATCATCTTTGGTATTTATTATACACTGAAGTTTGGATATATCTGCCATACAAACTGATCTATCAACCTCATTTTCTGTATGGAAAACTTTTTTATTTGAGAGACTAATTGTCTCGTGTAGTTGCAATTTTGTCACAAAATAAATTGCATGTAAAAGCGAACAGCTGTTTTGCGAAATTGCCATTTTGCGAAATTTACAATAAATTCAATAAGTTCGTGACATTAAATTAGTGTCACTATTATAAATTTTAAAATTATGTCAGAATTGGCTAATCTACCCTTTCAAATATAAACTTGCAGACGTTAGTGGATTTATCGTTAAAAATTATCGAATTTTCGGCTGTGCGGTTAAGGTTGTTGAACTCTAAATCTGTATTTGCCTAGCTTGAATACATATATTTACTATTTTTATATATGATTATGTTCAGGAGTATTCACACAGAAATGTACATATGTACATATATGTATGTATTTAAATATTTTTTTAATTTAAAAAATTTAAATTTTAAAATTTATTGTCTTTTTTTTATTTATTATTATTATTTTTTATTTATTATTATTTTTTATTTATTATTATTTTTTTATTTTTAAATATTTTTTTCATAATTTTCAAATATTTTAAATATTTGTATGTATATAAATTAATAATAATACATACATATACTTACATACATATTATGTGGCAATCCCCTTTTTATTTTTTAATAAAGTAAAACTTTAATTTTTGATCAACATTGCAAAATAGAAATTTAAATCGCGTTTCACCTTTGCCAAATTGACTAAACTTTCCTAAACCGCTTTAGCAAAAAGCAAACGATTCACAAAAACTAAAACCAATTTGGTTGCTTTGGAAACTTTACAATTCAAGTTCAAGTTTGCTTGATTGCATTTTTCGATTTATTTTTTGTGTAAACTGTTGTGCTCTATGCAGTAGTTTGCGTCTCTGCTTCCCCATATACATACATGTTACAGTTATGTTTACTATTTTTGCTTCTTTTTTTTGAAGTTTGTAACAAAAGGTGTTGCTACAGTGCTGGAAATAAAAACTAATTTAGATTTTGGTAAGTTTCCAAAAAAATGTGAAAACACTTTTGGGCGACAGCAATTTGTAGTTGAGAAATTTTATAGGTTATTAAAAATAAAAACAATAAAAAAAAAATTATAAAAAATTAAGCGTAACTTAAATTGAGACTGCGAAATACATAGGTTCAATTTATGTTTTCTGCAGAAGATTGTGGTAAAAGTTAAACATTTTCGAATATTATCACCGTAAATTAAGTCTCTTGGTACGCCTTGGTTTCATAGAGGGTAGTCCGATGTTTGCTGTGTCTGTGCTATCCTTAAGATCGTCTTGATGACAGTTACCTTACACCTTACCGCTCAAAGAGCGTCTAGATAACGCCCGCCGTGTCTACATAAACATAATAACGCCGGAATTTTAGGAGGGAGAGGTTTGTTAATTTGGCAAAATTCTTAAAAATGTTTTGAGAAGTTTTTTTTATCGCTACAACAACAATAACTGATAATCGAAAACCCGAATTTCTACGTTTGTGTCAATGAAAGCCTAATCATAATTCATTGCTTTATGCAGTAGAATTTTCCAAATGGCTGCATTACCATATGTACCTTTAAACCAACTTTTGACAATATTATTTAATGCTATGCCCTCAAATACCACCCACCCTGTGTTTGAAGCAACATATGAACCCGAACGGTTTGTTGTCAATTGATTTTCTATTAACCAAGTATAGGTTGATATTGTCGTTATAGCAGCCTTATTGTTGTTGTTGTTATGCAGTTAGAGTCTGAAACTTCAATGCAGCAGGTAAATAGTGCTCCAAGTTGTCTAGTAAACATAAATATTGAGTCTTAAAAAACTTGGTTTAATTTTGTTCAGAAAATATTAAAAAATCGAGACTTCTTGATCTCAGAATTATTGGGATAATGTTTTCTGCCACAACAGCAACCACAGGTCATGGTTGGAGGTCATTCTGCATGTGATCAAATTTAATCAATTTTTTATTCACTTGTTATAAGCTTCGGCTGAAATGGCCTTCAGTGTTGGAGACGAATTTTAGTTTTTTCGACTTCGGCTCATTTTTGAATTGTTGGATAGTTGGATAAATGATTCGACATCATATTCATAAACTCACGTCTCTAGTTGTTGTTGTTGTAGCGCCGGAATTCTGCAAAGTTGACAGTCCTTGACCGGATAAAAAATCTGTGTCCGTTCTGGTTATGTAGACCCGATTATCGTGGGAACGGTCTCGCGTCTCTTCGCAAGAAACGGTGCATTGATCAATTTATCCCAATATTTTGTTGTCACGAATCTATTTTGCGACCGCTACTCCATGTCATTTTTGCAAAAGATCCAGCTCTTTTAGTACGAGTCTAGCATTGACTCGTTTCACACCCGAAACATTAACCAAAATGGAAATAGAACTTCTGACGAACGTAAGAAAAGATTGTACCAATCTAGATAAAAAAATTTTATCGATACGGCTTGCGCGCGCAGTTTAAATGGGTCAGTCCGGGTCAAATTCGATCAGATGGTAGCTTTGATATTTGGAGTCGATTTTTTCCCCTTTCCTCTCAGAATCATGTATACTTGTAGATCGTTTTCTTTCCTTACAAAACAACAGTAACCCCAATATCTCTCCGGATGTCATTTTGGGGCCTCAGAACCATGAAATACCGTTTTCTGGCGCTACAACAACAAAAGCAACCGCAACATCTATCCGGATGTCATTTTTATCTAAATGCGTTCACAATTTCTCGAATTACAGCATCTTTTTGTATACCTTATAGCTTAACAAACCGATAACTAACCGTTACTATTCGCTTATTGGGTAAACTCACATGATTGCAGTTTAGTGCGGTACATTTGAGTCTTGTTTTGCTGTTTTTGTTTTTGTTTTGCTGCGCTTTTGCCTGTTGCAATCTTGTCTCGCATCGAAAATGTTTGTAAATAAAATGTAATGTTGTTGGTATTATTGCCATTGCTGGCGAGTGCCAAAGCAGCAGCACAGCGCGTATGTGTGGTCCAAAGTGACTTTGATTTTATCGCTCCTGTTACTGTTGCTGACATTTTTTATTATTGTTGTAAATACAGATAGCAACTTTCTTGTTGTTGTTATTGATCATTTACTTGCTGCAACTACTAACCGTAGTTCAGTTAGCAGCGTGGATTGATTTGCCGCCGTCAAGTTGAGTGTGTGTGGATCGACGGATATGTGTAGGTGTGTGTGCTTGCAACTTGCTTGCCAGTTTGCGTTTGTTTGTTGTCGCCGCCACCGCTAAAAGGCAGTCGAACAGCATACAATAACATACACACATCTACGTCAAGTCACCGTCCAAAACCGACTCCATTAGGCAAAGTTGCAGCGCCATCGTCGGTCTGTCAGCTGTCTGTGGCACGATTACGTTGGTGGACGCATTGATTTGATTTTGAATTGCTTAGTGCGCGCTGTAGTCCCGCGGGTGTCACGACGGAGTCGCACACTTGAAGGTGCAGCGTTGACTTCAATGGCATTCGTTGGAAAGTTTGCTTTTAGATTTTCATCTTTCTATTTACGTTTTGGTTTTTTTTTATTTGTTAATTTTTTTTATACCCTGGTCATATATTAAGTTTACCAGGAAACTTATAACATTATAACTTATTATTTATAACACACGAAGCGTCGGAGATCTTATAAAGGGTCGAGCTGAGTCGATTTATATATGCGTACTATGCTCTCAGTTTTTGAGATACCGATCTGAAATTGTGTACACGTTCTTTTCTCCCGAACAAGTTACTTATTTGTCGGAATCTTCGATATCGGACCACTATAGCATATAGCTACCATACAAAGTGAATAATCGCATTGAAGTCTTTGTATGTAAAACTATTTTATTTGACGAGATATTTTCTCTAAATTTTACATGGATTATTTTCCAAAACAACGGTACAATTTCCGAAGAAATGGTAAAGATCAGACCACTATAGCATATAGCTGCCATACAAACTGAACGATCAAAATCAGATCCTTCTATGAAAAGTTTTTTTCTTTGTTGAGATATTTTTACAAAATTTAACATGGAATATTGTCAAAAGCAACAGTACAATCTCCCGAAAAATGGTTAAGATCGGACCACTATAGCATATGGCTGCCATACATACTGAACGATCGAAACCAAGTTCTTGTAAGGAAAAGTTTTTTATTTGAAAAGTTATCTTCACGAAATTCGACATAGATTATTGTCCAAAACAACGGTACAATTTCCGAAGAAATGGTAAAGATCAGACCACTATAGCATATAGCTGCCATACAAACTGATACGTCAAAATGAAGATAATCTTTAATATGAGCTTTTCAAACCTTTTATGTTATAAGAAATGTACCTTTGAAGGGTATTTTAGCTTCGTTTGCACTGAACTTAAAGGTTTTTTTTTTCTCATTTTCCGTTATTTCTTTTTTTTCTTCCTTTTTCTAATCCGTTTTCCATTTGCATTACTTTGTTTGCACGTTTGTATGTTTGTGTGCACGCTTTTCAGTATTTTTTCGTTCAATTGCCGGCAAAAACTATTGATTGTTACATTGTTGTTGTTGCTTTTTTTCTATTTTCTATCTAACTTCGCCATTCATTGCTTTGATTTCCTTTTAATTTGCCTGCAGGCTTGAGCGGATATTTCTACAATTTTCCGGTCACTATTTCTTTTCGCAAGCGAGACAAAAAAGAAATTGATTTCAAATTTTGATTTATTTGAATTTGTGTGCAGTGTTGCCACAATGGCGCATTTATCGGAAAACCATTAAAATTTAAAGTGGACGGAAGCATGCAAAGCACACATTGCACATTCAACGGGTTGCATTGAAGTGAAATCTCTCGGTTTACAGTAATTTCATATTCAAAATGACTAAAATAAAAATTAATGTGATTGATTGAAGCATTAAACCACATGGCGTAACATTACATATATGTACATACATATGTACAAATGCATGTATAGTATGTTTGGTGTATATTACATGGCGAGATTTAAAAATTTTCATGCCGAAAATAATTAAATTTAATTGAACTTTCCATGTAAATTATTTTTCGATGATTTTCATTTGTAATTAAAAATTTTTTAAATGCAACTATTTATAATATATATTTAGTTACATATGTACATAAGTTTAATTTCACCAACAAGATTAACTAACTTCTATTTCTTCCATAATTTTTTTAAATTTTCCATTGTATGTTTGAGGTTATGCTAACTTAATTTTAAACTAGAGTTAGGAAAATTTTGATCAGTAAAATAAAAAAATAAAAAATTTATTCGTGGATGGTGGTGTAAACCCGGGGCGTGGGAGAAATTGTTAATTTTCCAATTTGATCCATGGCGTTGTCAGTATGAAGAGCGCTTCGTTCTGCGGCAAATGTGACCATTTTCCAGCAATATGGCGTTAAATCATACCAATATTCGACAAAATAGAACCCTGTAACCATATTACTTTTCTAAAGGTGGTTTATATAAATCGCATCTTGTGAATCTTAAAAAACGGTCGCAAACTTCTTGCCACCCAAAAGGGCAGTTTCGGTCTTCCGTTCCCACTACAGTCGGGTCTGCGTAACCGGAACGGACCCGGATTTTTATCCGGCCAAGGACTGTCAACTCGGCAGAATTCTGCCGCTACAACAACAACAACAGTTTCGGTCTTCTTTGGAGTCCAATGTCTGTTGTTGCGAATTTTCGTTGGTCTGGAGTATGTAACTGTGGATCCATGTTTCGTCGACTGCGAACTGCGAAACATACTCGGATTACGCTTAAGTGGTCGACAGTGGTAGTGGTCTAACGGTTGCGCATGTTATTCGAACGAGAACGTGGAATTTTGTCAATTTATTGACACGGGTAGCCGTTTTCGTGGAACCGAGTAACCGATGTGCGATCACGTTGACAGTTGTTAAGCTAAGTTTTGACATTTCCCATTGAAGGAGAAGAGTCTACATATCTTGCATCTCAGCGCTATTTGGTTGAACTGCTCAATTTCCCATCGAAAATCGAATTATTTACCGACATTGCTTCTAAAATCCGCGGACACGACTACTTCCTTAGGCGGTGAGAACAAAAGAACGCGTCCAAATGAACCCGCAATATCGACAGCCAGTATCGGCCTACGAAATGTCTTTCTGCGTTAGAGTAAATCATATGAAATTTAGGGATCTCTTCGCTTTCAGCATGGTCCTCCTTTCAATGCTTGTCGGAGTTATTACAAATTGAACATCTTACCGGACGCCAGTTACATCAGCCGTTTGGAAAAAATCATATAGAATCATCTCAATACTACCTCATTTTCGTCAGATCAACGCAAAAACACCATGGATCTCATACTTTTAGACATCCAGGTGAAATAGCGGAAATATTTTATAAATAAAACAACTCAGCTTTTCGGGGCCCCTTTGTCCATAGCTGATATCTAACTACAAGAGTTTTTCGTCTGTTTTACAAAGGATTGTAAATAACAGTCTAAGTGTGATCCTAACAAACCTAACCTAGTTATGTAACCACTACCGTCAGTGGTCTGAGTCAATGCTAGGACCTCGGAGCGTACGCATGTCTAAAACAGTAGACATGTCTTCCATCCATCACAACATGTTTGATCTGGTTTGTGGCTTTTTGACCCGGAGACCGCCAGGTAGCTTGATGAATTTTCCTATGTTGGAATCTAGTACTACCGATAGCCATATTTCGGACCCCAGCGGGGCAGCTCTCATATGTGCGCTTCAGGCGTTCATAGAAGACTCTCTTCAGGAGCGTGGGATCAAATCAACGATATGTTGAAGAACTTCGCTTTGATGGGAATTGTGGCTAGACGTTCATCTAACGTGGGGAATGCCAAGACTCCGGGACGGAGTCCCTCTCCCACCACGAATCCCACACCGAATTTGTGGTCCTTTATATGGCCACTGTAGTAAATTCCACAAAGCCTTATTCGTCTTAGTCCTCGCCCCATCTATCGCATCGGATGGCAGTGACGTCAGCCATTACTCTCACGAGAACATCAACCACCTGGGCAGCGGCACCTTCCCAATTAAGGGACCGAACAATCCATCCAAAACCGTTAATGCGTTTGTGGTGGTCGTCATCAAAAGGGAAGTCTCTCGTCCGAGGCTATTTTCATCTTTTCATTGGGAGTGTTCTTTTACGTGGCGCGTCCCAAACCCAGCGCACAACCCTGTGGGGGCCTTCTCACTTTAGCTCGTCTTCAAACGGATGTTGTTTGGTTTGAAGTCGTGAACTTCTACACATAATTCCATTTTCCATTGTGTTATGTTGTGTCATGTTATGTTGCGTGATGCTATGGTGTGTTATGTCATGCTGTGTGTTACGATCTTAGATTTACGTTAAACTATTTTTTATCCTTTTTTATTTTTATGTTTTGAAATGATGTTGTGTCATAGTCTGTTTCATAATGCTACGTAACTTAAGGTACTTTGTGATGTATTTTTTTATTATTTTTTGTTTGTACTTTTTTACATATTTTTTCTTCCCCAACTCTATGACACAGCTCATTAGCTGAAAAAGAAAGGAAAAAAAATAACAAAAAATATATAACAAGCATTGACAAATGTCTGCAATTTTTTTCCATATTGTCACCCCATTTTGGGGACTTGAAGCGCCTACCACACACACACACACATACCTACATACACAAGCACAGCCATTACCAGCATCTCCTGTTGTTGCCCGTGTCTTCCAGGAAATAATAAATTCTATGCTCGTACAATGTTGGTTGCCGGTTGAGAGGCATTAGGTTCGGCCCCCACATCAGCCAACACAAACACATGCTTTCGTATACTTGTTTGTGTGTGTGTATGCGTAGTTGTTGCCATGTTGTTTGACGCCCGTTAAGTAGCGAATATGTGGTGTAACCTCGCCATATTTTTGTTGCTACTTTCAGCAGACATCAGCTCATTTGCACATACATACATATGTACAGTTGCGAGAAAAATAATAGCAGTCCCTTAAAGGAGATACTATCTACCACTGTAGTTTTACTATTTTTAAGTGTTTTCATTTTTTTTTTTTTTGCTAAACCGTTTACTAACACTAGTATTCGCAGTTAGTCATGTTCGAATAACGGTAGGTTGGCATCATATTTTGATATTTTAATTTAACTGACGCTGAGTGGTTTGTATGGCGAGCACATTAATAGCAGCGTTTAATTGTTCTCTGAATATAATTGAAAATTTAATGTATACGATTTTTAAAAGTAAGTAATATTATCATTTACAATATAATAAGAAATTAATTATTGTGTTCACGCAATTTATTTATTTAAATTGGGTCGTGGAAAACAGTGCAGCATGGAAAAACGCAATTTGATAAAAAATCTGATAAGTGCAGGTAAAAATTATAAAGAAGTACAGAAATTACTATGTTATTCTGCAAAAATGATTTCCAATGCTCTTGAGTACCAAAAATCATCTGAAACACGTGGGTGTAAAAGGATTTTATCAGCATCCCTGATGAAACGCATAGTAAGGACTAGCAGAGCCAATCCATCAAAGGCAGCTACACAAATTAAAGATGAGTTAAATCTGCCATGTGGAGTCCATACAGTCAGCCGATGATTGAGAGATAATTTATATGCTCGGAGCCACCGCAAAGTTCCTCTGTTGAAAAAAAATCACATTGACAAAAGACTAAAGTTTACACACGATCACTTGTTGTGGCCACTCCAAAAGTGGCGAAATATTCTTTGGACCGATGAAAGCAAAATGGTTCCCTATGGTGGGAAAGGATCAAGGGAATATGTGAGACGTCAACCTAATAAAGAATATGATCCAAGGTGTACAAGGAAAACCCTTAAACATGGTGGATCATCTATTATGGTATGGGCATGTTTTTCCTATCATGGTGTTGGTCCGATACGGCTCATTGAAAAAATAATGGATCAATATTTGTATGTGAATATTTTGCAAACTAACATGCTTTCTTATGCCGAAGACAGTATGCCACTGAAATGGATCATGCAACAAGACAATGATCCAAAACATACTAGTAAAGTGGCAAAAGAATAGTTTCGAGAGAATAGGATTGAGGTTATGGAGTGGCCAGCTCAATCGCCAGACCTCAATCCAATTGAGAACTTATGGACTGATCTAAAGAAAGCCGTTTGGGATGAAAAACCAACAAATAATAAGGATTTGTGGGAAGTAGTTCAAAAGGCATGGTATAACATTCCATTGGAAAGATGTCGTCGCCTTGTGGACTCCATGAAGGACAGATGTGTTGCAGTCATAAAAAATAATAGCAATGCAACTAAATATTAATGTGATTAATAAAACTAAATATCAATTACCATTTATTTTTGCCGTAATTACCTCTAAGTTATAATAAACTGAAATACTGCCATTTTTTTGCTCCATTAATTTATGCACTTGGTTAAAAAAAAAATTTTATTAAATATAATATCAACTTAACTTAAATTTATTGTGTGTAGAAACTTTTCTTTAGGTTGTGGTAAAACCCCCTGTGAATACGAAGTACCAATTTTGAAATGTAAAATATGTACCAACAGTTTTCGAAACATGGGATGGGCACTGCTATTAAAAATCTCGCAGCTGTACATAGAGAACATACATTTGTTGTGCATATTTATTTACATACATACATACATGCAACTCTGTTATTATATATTATTAAGCTTTGTCAGCAGTTTGATTGCATACATTGTCTGCCAGTTTTTCGATACACTTTGCATTATTATCGCCGCTTCCACGCGTTTTGCGTCTCTAATCCGCATTTTAATCTGCAACGTCGCTAATCTTTTTTTGGTCTTCCGTGCTGCTGTTACTTTCTGCCATTGCGTCGTCGCTCCTACTTTATTAGTGCTCCTTTCGCTGGTTATTTATTTGCTAAGCCGCAGCCGTCAGATTCCGTTTCCTCGCTTTGCTGTTTTACATTTTCATATAAATTTTATGTTTATCAGGTAAATACAATCTTAATTCAATGCAATCAAAAGCCAGACAATATTCATTATGGCTAAAGGTGAGCAAGGCAATATGCGTGGGGTATATCTATTTACTCGAGATATATTTACTTAATGCATCGTCATTGAGCGCTTTGCAGCTGGGGAACAGTGTTTTTATTTTTTAACATAGCCTGCTTTTAGGCGTGCTGAAGTGTTTGCTCGCAAATCACTAGTTTTTGATAGTAAAATCCGTTTAATTGTGTATGCTTAACTAAATTTTTTTTAATTTATCGATTTTTATCGATAACTAATTATTTTTTTTAATAATTTATCGATTTTTATCGATAATTAATTAAAATTTTTTATTTTACGCTATTTTTTTTTATTATTTTCTGCCTCTTAGCATTTCAATAGAGACACGTTTGAACTATAAGTTAGCTAAAAATGACGACAAGCAGTTTTACTTAATCAGAGTGGTAAGGTGAGGTTAGGTTCGATGGCTGATCCTTAAGATGGCGATCGAACTTTGACTACTATATGTAGTCCTTTGTAAAGCCATAAAATAAAACTTATATATTTGCGGTGACGTTTAAATCTAGCAGCGAGGGGGATATGAGAAAGTGTGAGCCCCCGGTGTCTTAAGTCTCGTAAATAAGCCTAATATGAGGCGGTTAACCTTATCATGCGAGTTAAATTGCTTTTCAAGTAACTTCTTCACGTTTGCTAATGAAGAGAAGTCGTACGGAGTCAAATTAAGAAAATTCGATGAAGGAAGTAAGTAAGGAAGTTTTTACATTTTTCCTGCATCAAACCAATAATTCGGCATAAAAAATCCCCGTAATCATTTGACTTTTCTAAAGATAGCTGATGAAGATCGCACCTTATGATTCTTAGAAAACAATTGGTAATTCCTTGCCAGTCGAAAGGCCAGTTTTGACCGTCTTCGGAGCAGGTTTGTAGGTGAAGTCCACCGTTTCTAATGTTCCGTGGTCTGTGGTGGATACTTGTGGATACATAGATATTGTAACAGTTAGTATCCGGTAAGATTCTCAACCGTACAGCGTAGGCAACGATAGGGCAACGACCAGTTAGAACCCCCACAACTATGGAGAGGCTAACCTTACTGAAAATAAATAAACAGCTCAGTAGATCTCTTGCGATTGTTCCTGAGCCAAATAGCGACGGAACCGATGGTTGCCCAGTGCTGACCAAGCTCCCGCGAAGCCCAGCTAATCAGTGGTCGAACGCACGAAAAGAGCGGAGCACCGATCCGTTAAAACTTTACTGATAACATGGCTAGGGTGACTGTTCTTTTTAGTTGCCTGAGAGTAAATGGTGATTTCTCTGAAGGAGTCTGTACTTCGGAGCAGTAAATCTGTCACTACCTAAATGAAAATAACCTGGCCTACAGTAGACAGGAAGCCTGTAGCAGAAGTTTATAGATAGTTCCTGACAATAGACCCGATTACCAACCTTACCCTCAAGCTTTGACTCATTCGTAAACAAGCTCACTGCATGTCTCCTTCAGCGACTTCTAACCACATACATCTCCCTCGTAGGCGTTCCTCCAGATCGGATTGAAGAATGTTTCTACCTCTACAACATAGAAATAATTGGGTAGTCGAAAAAGTCTTTACGTATTTCTAATCAAACTTCAACTTATTTTTCTTATATTTATAATAAACCTTAATGAACCAAATATGTGCTATTTTGGTGGTCCACTTCTTGCCATTTTTCCGCTAGAGACATTATTCCATCAGTGTAAATCTCTTATGGTTTCTCGGTGAAAAACTGCGACAAGTAATTTTCACAGGCTTCTCTTGAAGCCAACTTTACTCCATTAAGTTGGTTCTGCATTGACCGAAACAAATTGCAGTCCAATGGTGCAAGGTCAGAACTATATGGTGGATGCATCAAATCTTCCCAGCCAAGCTGACCCAGGTTTTGCCGCGCAATCAAAGATGTGTGTGGTCTAACGTTGTCCTTACGGAAGACGAAGCTCTTTCTGTTCATCAGTTCTGGCCATTTTTTTCGATTGCTTGCTTCAATCTCATCAGTTGTTGACAGTAAAATGTAGAGTCAATCGTTCGACCAGACTGGAGCAGCTCATAGTGTATGATTCCTTTCCAATCCCACCAAACACTCAGCATAACCTTTCGAAGTGTCAATCCTTTTTTGCGATCATTTGTTGAGCTTCACTACGCTTGGACCATGATCTTTTTCGCACATTATTTTCGTCACTTTTCGTCTCCTGTTACCATTTGCTTCAGAAATGATTCGATTTTATTTCGTTTCAGCAAAGAATCGCAGATGTTAATTCGGTCCATTAAATTTTTCACGGACAATTGATGTGGTACCCAAACATCGAGCTTCTTTTTGTATGTCGCCAGCCTTTTGTAAATGGTTCAAACCCGTTTGATGATGAATGTTTAGTTCCTTAGCGATGTCATGGCTGCTTATGTGACGGTCCTGGCTAATTTTTTCCATAATTTCATCGAAATTTTCACACTTAAATTTCTAGAATGAAAGCGAGCGAATCATTGTTGTGCTACACGAACTGATACAGCATCGTGTCGGTAAACTTCACAAATTTCATTGGTTGCTTGCGTGGCATTCTTCCCTTTTTTATACAAAAATTTCAAAATATAGCGTATTTCTTCATTATTTTCACTCTTTTTTGAACAGCTATAACTTTTTTTAAACTTCCCCGAATTTAGTTTTTCTTTGTTAAATTAAGCTTAAAATCTCACCTTTCCAACAGTAAATGGTATGAGACAATATGATTGGTAGCACTGTGCCTAAAAAATAAGGTCATAAGGTACATTTGAATTTAAACTGCGCTCGTCGAAGGATTTGGAAAATTATTTGTTTTAGGTTGGTAGTACTGTCAGTCACATTTATGTTAAATTTTATGTCAAAATATTCAAAATTCATCCAGGGCGACCATCAACCTCAACCGACGAAGCTCACGTTCAACAAATCAAGGATTTGGTGTTGAAAAACTGTCGAATAACAATTAGAGACCTTGCTGATGAAGTTGGCATATCGAAAAGCTCAGCCAAAACCATTTTGAAGGATGTTTTGGGCCTCAAGCGCGTCAAATCTCGACTGGTACTGAAAAAATTGAATTTTTTGGAAAAAAACGTCGCGTTGAAGTGTGTGAAACGACGCTTTCCGACTACCAGGGTGCCATGAAACGCATTATAACTGGCGATGAGACTTGGCTCTATGCTTACGATCCCGAAACAACCGATCAATCGAGCGAATATCGTGCCAAAAGAAAGCCCAGACCAAAAAAATCGCGCCAAAGTCGCTCAAAAATCAAGGTCATGCTGACTGTTTTCTTCGATTATCGTGGTGTTGTGGATTATTAATTCCTTCCAACCGGTCAAACAGTCAACAAGAAATATTATTTGAACTTTATGCGTCGTTTGCGTAAGGCTATCCGCCTAAAAAGGCCGGAATTGTGGAAAGATAATTCTTGGTTTTTACACCACGATAATACACCATCCCATACTGCGCTCGTAATTCGTGATCATTTCGCCAAAAACTCAACCCATATCGTTCCGCAACCACCGTATTCACCTGATCTGGCGCGGTGCGACTTCTGGCTGTTCACCAAGCTCAAAAGATCGCTCCGGGGACACCGTTTTTATACAATAGAGAAGATTCAAGCTGCAGCAAAGACGGAACTGCAGGCCATCCCAGAAAGTGACTACAACCAGTGTTTCGATTGGAAAATCCGTTGGCATACTATAAGTGCATTACATCGGGAGGGGATTACTTTGAAGGGGATGAAATTGATTTGGAAGAATAAATAAAGAATTTTCAAAATAAATACACTGTCACAGGGCACAGTAATATATACGACTACAACGACATTTGTTGACAAAATACGAAAAGACTTTTTCGACGATAGAGCCGGGAGATATTTTTGTTTTTTGAAAGCATAAGTATGTCAAAAATTATTTAAATATAAAAAAATCGAATTCAAAAAAGTTGAAAGTAGGGATGTGTCTTCACAATTATAATTCTTATTGCAGCTCATAAGCTTTGAAAACTATGTATTCTTACACTACTTGCAAGTTTATGCACACAGACGATAATATAATATAGTATTCAAATGTAAATTACTTATTTCTTCATAAATAAGTCCCTCTCCCTCAAAATGTTTGCCGACTTGTACTCCTTGGCGTATGAGCAACTATAATCAAAATAACGCTTAAATCGTGGCTAACCGGCATATTATCGTAGCAATTACTATTTTAGTTAATATTTAATATTTATAGGTATTTGAGTATGCATACACTTATATATTTATGTGTACCAAAGTTTCGAATTACATTTGTGTGTGTTCTCATCTATGTACATATGTATGTTTGTTTTTTTTTATATTTATGAAGCAACACATTAAGCTCTCCCGCAAAAGCGTTTTTATGTTCCTTCAATCTCAACAAGCCCACATTTAACCTCCAAAAAATGTTTGTTGCAATTTAATTTGTCATCATCAAACGAAATCAACAGTCTCGGCACGTCGTCGCTTTTAGCGGGCCAATGGGGTCGCAATATACTCAGTAACACAACATAATTTAGCCCATTAATGTTTTGGAGTGAGGGAAGACGGCAGTAGTTTGAGTATTTTCATGATGAGAATAAACGTTGGATACCACATGTGGTGTCTGTGCAAAATAACTTAATAATGAAGCCACGAAATTAGCTGCAAATTAAATCAAAAGAATTCGGCTAATCAAATTTATTGAGTAAAACTAAAGGTATAACAGCAGAGCCACTCTCTCTCCACTTGAAGACACACATAGAAATTTAACAAAGTTACAACGGTATTTTATTGCAGTCTGTGAGTAGTTGACTTAATTTGTGAGGCGTTACACCGTAGAGGCGTAGCTGTAAATCTAAAACCACACATCAAACAGTCACCAAAGCAGCTCAAATGGACAGCACGAACACACACAACCACATACTCACACACACATACACTCATACTTATGTTTGTTGTGAGCTCGCCTGGCAACAGTCAAGCAGTGCAAAGTGCGCAAGCAAAGCGGAGTGCAGCGGAGTGTAAGTCTAAAGTTGAAGGTTCACCATGGATTAACACAAGCCAGCTGACTTAGACTCTTCGTATAGTGTGCGTGTGTGTGTACTTCGTTGGCCACTTAAGATGGTACGTGTAGTACGAGTTTTAATGCAGCAGGCTTTAAGAACTTTGATACATCTTATGTGGTTTGTACGTACTACGTATTGGTTGGCAAAGTTCTATGGCAATCGAAGGACAAATTGATAGCGCCTGCAAAGTATTATGTTGCCGCAGAGAAATGCCAGAAAAATATATGAAAAAGTAAGCCTTTTCTTCTTTGCTCATACCCCGGAGAGCACAATGTCGTAGGTTGTTTAATATGTTTCATATTGCTGGCATTTGCGGATGTGGTGCCTTCATCAATTCGCTGCCTCTCTTCAATATGCCGTGCCATTGATACAAGTTCACAGACCTTGGAACTTGTCGTTTCGTTATAATTAGAAATTGGAAAATTGCGAAACAAACTTTCGACAACAATACACATGCCGTGGCACGTATACTTATGTATGCATGCATGTTGTATGTATGTAACGGGTGATTTTTTTGAGGTTAGGATTTTCATGCAGTAGTATTTGACAGATCACGTGGGATGTCAGACATGGTGTCAAAGAGAAAGATGCTCAGTATGCTTTGACATTTCATCATGAATAGACTTACTAACGAGCAACGCTTGCAAATCATTGAATTTTATTACCAAAATCAGTGTTCGGTTCGAAATGTGTTTCGCGTCCGTGTCCGATGAGCGATGAGGCTCATTTCTGGTTGAATGGCTACGTAAATAAGCAAAATTGCCGCATTTGGGGTGAAGAGCAACCAGAAGCCGTTCAAGAACTGCCCATGCATCCCGAAAAATGCACTGTTTGGTGTGGTTTGTACGCTGGTGGAATCATTGGACCGTATTTTTTCAAAGATGCTGTTGGACGCAACGTTACGGTGAATGGCGATCGCTATCGTTCGATGCTAACAAACTTTTTGTTGCCAAAAATGGAAGAACTGAACTTGGTTGACATGTGGTTTCAACAAGATGGCGCTACATGCCACACAGCTCGCGATTCTATGGCCATTTTGAGGGAAAACTTCGGACAACAATTCATCTCAAGAAATGGACCCGTAAGTTGGCCACCAAGATCATGCGATTTAACGCCTTTAGACTATTTTTTGTGGGGCTACGTCAAGTCTAAAGTCTACAGAAATAAGCCAGCAACTATTCCAGCTTTGGAAGACAACATTTCCGAAGAAATTCGGGCTATTCCGGCCGAAATGCTCGAAAAAGTTGCCCAAAATTGGACTTTCCGAATGGACCACCTAAGACGCAGCCGCGGTCAACATTTAAATGAAATTATCTTCAAAAAGTAAATGTCATGAACCAATCTAACGTTTCAAATAAAGAACCGATGAGATTTTGCAAATTTTATGCGTTTTTTTTTTAAAAAAGTTATCAAGCTCTTAAAAAATCACCCGTTATATACAAGTGCGTGTTTGCCATAATAAGGATACAACACTTGAACAACATAAAGCATAAGGCAATGCGACAAAGTATGTTTGTGTTTTTGTTTGTAGACTTACATACATATATGTATATTTATTAAAATGTTGAACTGCGTGTATTTTCTTCAATCCCGAAATTTCGGGATTTAAAAATTTTCATATTCGGGATCCCGATTTTTTTTTATTTACAGATAGTTTATACAGTACCGAAATTTTTGTATTAAAAATTTTCGGGATCCCGAAAAAATTATTTTTATTGAAGTATTTAATATAGAATTATTATGTTTTTATTTAAGTATGTACATACATATTTTAGACGGTAATATAACAATTTAAATTTTTATTATGTAAAGGCAGAAATGGACAAAGTTTATTTACTTCGTGTATTTTTTATGTAGACGTGTATTTTGTCTAATCTCGAAATTTCGGAATTTAAAAATTTTTATATTCGGGACCTCGAATTTTTTTTTTATCAGCAGATTTTTTAATCAATCCCTAAATTACGGTATCTTAAATTTTTCATATACGGGATCCCGTAAAATTTAATATAAAATTATGTTTTTATAATTCGTGCGAAAACTTTACTTTGAATTGCATTACCGATTTCGATCGTCCCGAACAGTCCCGAAAGACAGTATTATGCTTGTCTGCGCTAAAGTAGTCGAATATTTGTATGTACATACATATGTATGTATGTACATAGTAAGTAGAAACTTTGAATTATGCACTAAATAAGCTCCGTTATAAAATTTAGTATGTGTGATATTTTGTGCACGCACTGTATCTGCATTGTCACAAAAGCAACTCCTCTATTCTAAATATTTATGTATATGAACCCTGACTTTGAAATAAGCTATTTGCTCTACCTTATCCCTATGGAGTCGCAGGCATGTGACAGCGTGAAAGTTTATGTGCGAATAACAAGCGCATACAACTATGTGATAAATTTTATAACGGAAAATTGCCAGTTGGAAAAATAGTTATTTTGTGGATTTTTGTAAACAAAAAAATATTTACAAAATAAATATTAAAAACAAAACAAAAATAAAAAAATTAAAAAATTTAAATAAATATATTAATTTATTAATAATAATTTCCTAATTGAAAATAAACGAAAGCGTAAATAGTTATATATTAAATATAAAAATAATAATAAAAAAATACTATAAATAATAAAAAAAAAATTTAAAAAATATGAAAAAAATAAAAAAAATAAAAATTATATAAGATTAAAAAACAATAATATAAAAATAAAAAAACGAATTTTCTAAAAAATAAATAAAAATTGTAAAAAAAGTAACCAAAAACGTAAATTTGTATAAGAGGTACTAAAAAAATAATAATAATATAATAAAAAATATGAAAATAAAATAAAAAATAATAAAAATAAAAATTAATAAAATAAAATTAAATAATTTATCCAAAATATTAAAAAATTAACAAAAAAAAAAAAATAAATAAATGAATGAAAAAATAAAATAAAATTAAAATAAAACACAATATTATAAAATTCATAAAAAAAAATTACAAAATATGTTAATTTATAAAAGGTATTAAAACACGAAGCTTAAAAATAAACAATAAAATAATATAAATTTTTTTACTAAAAAATAATTAAAAACAAAAAATATAAAACAAAAAAATATGAAAAATTAAAATACAATATAAGACAATATTACAAAGTTAATAAAAAATAAATAAAATAAAAAATGTGTCCAAAAAATGTAAGTTTACTAAGAGTTATTAAAAAATTAAGATTAAAAATAAAATAAATAATAAAAATTGATTTAAAAAAAATATTTTAAAATTTAATGACAAAATAATAATATAAAATAAAAAGCAAAATACGTAATAAAAAATACAATTTATTTTAAAAATAAAAAAAATAATAAAGAAAAAACAAAATACAAAATTAAAAAAGGACGAAAAATAAATGAAAGAAATTTAAAATAATCATAACAAGTAAAAAGTAGGTTTTTTAGAAAATTAAAAAGTAATAAAATAATACAAAACCGAAAAATTAAATATAAAACAAAAATAATTAAAAAAAAACTAAAATAAAAAAGGTAATAATAATAATAATAATAATGATAATATTAATAATAATAATAAAAACAAAAAATATATTAGATCTAAAAAAAAATATTATAAATAATAATAATTAATTTAAAAAAGATGTTTTGAAAAATATAAAAGTAGAATTATGCAAAATAAATAATACAAAAATTAAAAAATAAATCTAAAGCAAAATATAAAGAAATGATAATGCATAATAAAAAAATTAAATTTTAAATAAAAAGCAACTAAACTAAATTGTAAAAATATATAACAATATAAAACAAAAAAAAAAAAAATACATAAAAAAAAAATAAAAAGTACAAAAGTTAAAATGAAAAAATAAGAAAAATAGATGAACAAGAATATTAAAATAATCATAGGAAGTAAAAAATATTTTCATAAGAAATTAAAAATTATAAAAAATACAAAAATCAAAAAATAGAAAAAATAATATAAAACAAACAAATAGAAATAATAATGAAAGAAAATAATGATAATAAAAATAAAAAATATATTACTTTAAAAAAATTAAAATTATTATAAATAATAATAGATTTCAAAAAAAAAGTTTAAAAAAATATAAAAGTAAAATTACCATAATAATAATTTAAAAGATAGGCTTAAAAAAAAATTATATAAAAAACAAAAAATAAGTATAAAACAAAAAAAAGAGAGAAATAATAAAGTAAGTTATAAGACATAGTAAAAAATAGAAATTTTAAATCAAAAAATTTTAAGTAAAAAAATAAAATATGTATGTACATATGTATGTACACACATATATATTCATACAAAAAATAAAACCAAATTAGTGAAAAATAAATAAATTAACTTTTCTAAATCATCATCTTCAATTCCTAGTGGGCATCATCAAAAACATTCAACAAATGCGATAATACATCCATATACTATATTTAAACCGAACGTTACATACACATGCACGCATACAGCATATTGCATACCAGTTCATGGATATGTATTTAAGCGAAATAATGAAGCAGGAGCACCTCACACTCACTGCTTGGCAGGAGGAACGCAGCTGATGATGACATTTTGTGAAAATACAAACAACCTGACCGGAATGGATAATTAGATTTTTCCTCTAGGCTACGCAGCAACGGCTTTAACACCAAATAACAACAGCAATAGCAACTGCTGTACGAGTACGCAGTCGATAGCAACACGCTTGAAAAGCGTAAGCACGCACAAAAACACACTCGGCTATATGCACACACATACATATGTACAATATATACACAAGAGCATCTGTATATATGTAGCTATCTGCAGCGGCCGCTCTTGAGACTTCGGAAGTGGCTTGGTATTGCTTTTCACACTTGTGTGCTATTCTTCTCATTGATCTATTGGAATGCCACACTGCAAACGTACTTACATACGCAGCTACTACTGTATAGGTATTATATATGTTTATGTTGGTGTGTATGCATCTGTGTTGCATATTTGCTCTTGCTCTCCAGCTGCTGCTTCCTTAGAGACTTTGACAACTAAATAAATTCCACTTTATTGCAACGAAGAAGAAAAGAAATCATTCTTCAGGTTGCCATCACCACATTGGCCTCATCAATGTTGCCGACGCACACACACTCGCACACACTTCACCACAAGCACTTAGCCCTTTTCATTATATGTATGTATATATTTTCCCCAACTGCTAAGAGGACAGCTTCCTTCTCGCTTGCTTTGTCATTGACATTTTGCCTTCGTCACGAACGCTTGGCCAAGTCTTCGACTGGTTTTTTAAGCATTCACGTATTTTCAGGGCGTATATATATTTTTTTTATTTTTTCTTGAGCTTTTGTTGCTGTAGGCTCGTTGTGTGTCTGTTTGGCCCACGCAGGCGTCCATAGACTTTCTTTCTATTTCTATAGTGCTAGACCGGAAATGAGTTTATTGGAATTCCGGTAACAGTATGAGGGCGTTATTGAAAAGTGCGAAAAAGTTGTGTATAAAATATTAAATTTTGCACTAATAATAGTTTTGGTGTATGTTGAGGCTTATGCTTTGGCGAAGGCATTGTGGGCAATTAATTCGAAATTTAGTTTTGTTTTCCAGTTAAAAATGTTAAAAAAAAGTGTTTCCCTCGTCACTGATACTCAAAAGACGTATGTTATGGGGTTACAATGAGATACTTCCATTTATTTCGGCCTTGTGCTAGCCTATTGACGCTTTGACTCCAAATGTTTTGGACCTTAAATATTTCGATGTCCAAATTCATTCTCCAAGTCGACCTTTCCGTCCGCTGCTTTGTGGATTTCAGTCGACGGCATTACGGTTGATTGTGTCTGGATCCCGTCTCAGCCCGAGCCACCTCCATTCTCTTTTGAGAGTTTCGGCCCATTTGAGTTGTTCATGACCATAAGTCCGTTATAGAAGAGATGACGGGCCAGAAAATGCGTTAAGTATTGTGAAGGCAAAGGCTTGTGAAAACTTTTGGATGTCAGAGGCTACAATATTTTTTGTTTAGCAGCCGCATAGGAGTGTACTCGTAGACATAAAAGCTCCGTCTCAGATGGTCCATCCTTTGAGTCCAATTTTCGATTACTCGTTCGAACATTTCGACTGATAACTAATGACACGCGTAATATTTTGCTTCAAGGCCTGAATCGAAGCAGGATTGCTCGCATAGGCTTTAGACTTTACATATTCCCACTGGAATAAGTCTTAACAGTGTGATATCACACGATCTTGGTGGGTAATCACCGGTCCAAAATGTGAAATTGTCTGCTCACTGAAGTGTACGCTCAAAAATTCCATTGATTGATGCGATGTGTGGGAAGTGGCGCCGTCTTGTTGCATACAGACGTCGGCGAGACCTCACGAATCAAATGGTTGGTTATTGGCAGTTACGTTCTCACCGGCATCATTTTTAAAGATATGAAATGATGATTCTACAGGCCTACCTACCACAACAAACCTTTTTTTTTCTGGATGAAATAAAATTCATAGCTGAATAAAACTTGATTCGAAAAGTCAGACCTTCTTGGAGTTTTTAAAGAGTCCATAGAGCTAACCGTTGTCGCTTGGAAAGGTTCAGCGGCTTCAGCTCTTGCACAAGCTGTATATTGTACGCTTTCAAAATAAGATCTCGACTTAAAATACACCAAGTCGTTTCATACGTCAGCCGGTGTAGCTGCGAACGGCGCCGAATCGACTCTCCACGATCTTCGTGTACACTCAGATACGGCTGCTATATTTTCTTCACTGCTTGCGTGGTCTATTTGATCGAGCATTATCCAGTGATGAATGCTGGGTCTCAAGATGGATGATGGTGTTGTGAATAGTACGCTCAGTAGGCCAATTGTGAATGTTGATCTTAAGTTGAGCGAAGCGCGCGAAATACAATCTTTACAGAAAATTCGTAATAAAGTTGATTGAGTTGTAAACGTTGCACAGGCGTAAGCCTTTCCATGATGAAATGCCAACAATACTGAACAAACATAAGATCACAGTTTAAAATGACTCCCGCGTGATCTGTCAGAAAAGACTATTGAAAAAAAGTACTTCTACTTGGGTCAACCGTTACATTTACATCTCGTTTTTTATTAACAAGGGTTTCTATAATCATTTTCGCGCGTCCAGCCGTTAGTCTAGAACGACAAGTTTTAGTAGTATTTTTTCATTTTTGTACAAAAACGTTGAAATTTTTCGAAGAATTTTGGAATTAAAGTCCTAAACGATTAGTTTTTTTTTTTTCTTCATGATAGATAGCTATGTACCTGTATACACACATACAATTTTTTCATATTTCAACAAAAAATACTTTAAGTTAATCACTGGACCGTCCAATTTTTACACCTCTTTAAATTTGATGCCACATAAAAGTTAATGTAGCCTTTTATGTCACACCGAATATGTGGTTACAATAATAGCGGTTGACTGACAAAAAACAACAACAACAACATTAAGCATATGAACGCGCTTACTCCATACACTCACATATTCTCCCATACCAATGCATATGTACAAACATAGCTTAGCGCTTCTCTTCAACATGCATATCCGCCACAAGTCCAACAGTCCGTAAACTTAATGCCTCCTGCAACCCTTGTGTGTGTGTGTTGTGTGCTCTCCTCTAACTGCTCATACTTACGCTGACTATTCTACTCCAGTCATTTTATTTTTGGCGCAGCCAGCTTATAACCGCTTCATAAACATTTTCACTGTCTGCGGTTTTTATTATGCAGCTCATCTCATTCGCCACTTTTGTTGTTGCTCTGCTCATTCTATCTCGCGTTGCTCCAGTTTCCTATTTAAAGGCGCGCGCTCCTTTTACATATTCACATAACTTCTGTCCTGCTTTTTGCGCGCTCATACAGCACAGTTATTCGCGCTCACCTGTTTGTGTCGATTGCGCTGTTTGTCTGTCGGTTGGTCGTCGGTCTGGCTTTATAATGGCAAAACATTTGTCTGTTACCTGCCACTATTGTCCATAAAATGAACTCATAAAAGGTTAAACTTTTCGACTGTCTGTTTGTATGTACATATGTATATACCGTTATTATTTACCTTTCAAACTTTTTTTTTGTAATATCCTTTGGTTATGTGTTGTTTGTTATTATTTTTGTGTTCGAACACATTTCAGGTCATCTCACCTATCGCTCGCTCTATTGCTTGTTCTCAAATTTGCACATTTTTTTTGCTATTTTCTGGCGAGGGTGTCAAGTTTGACAGACTTATGTCATTGTCTTCATAGTAATTGTAATGTGTATGCGTTGTGTTGCATTATGTCATTAATAATGGATGTTAGTAATGGATCATTTCATTCATCCGACTGCTAACATGCTCATTATCTTCGGACATGCCTTTGTATGTATGTATGTAGGCAGCCATGATTCTAATGTGTTTGTACTGTAATATGTCAAACTGTCGCTTATAATTAAAGCATATTTACACATATAACAGTCTATAATTGTGCTATCTTGTCAACTTTGGCTCAATTAAGTCATGATTTAAGAAGTGAGAAGTTGACCTCTATCAATTTCAAATTAAACTCCCAAATTAATCGATAGCTTTCGTTGAAATCGTTGAAATATGTGAAATCATAATATCTTTGTCAGTAACATATTTCTCCCACCATAGTATAAAATATATGTGACCTGGTCAACGAAAAGGGGGCTTAGGTGTCAAAAAATCAATTTTATTTTTAATTTTTTTTTTAATTTTTTTTTTTTATTTTTTTTTTTTTTATGTTTTTTTTTTTATTTTTTATTTTTATTTTTTTTAATATATATTTTTTTATTTTTTTCATTTTTTATTATATATTTTTTTTTTAATTTTATTTTTAATTTTTTTTTTTAATTTTTTTTTTTTTATTTTTTATTATATTTTTTTTAATATATTTTTTTTATTTTTTTTTCATTTTTTATTATAATTTTTTTTTTTTGACACCTAAGCCCCCTTTTCGTAGACCAGGTCACATATGATGATAGTTTACCGAGAAACTCAACTTAAACTTAAAAGTTTTATTCAAGATCTGTAGAGTTTAGCGGCCTCAATAAAGGTCTAACTTTGACAATTTTTTTTTCCAAAGAGGATATCATTTGGACTTCGTTTAATATCTATTTCGGTCAGCTTAACTGGAATCTGTGGGATCGCTAATGTTTGATCCCGCAAATACGGGGTTTCCAGGCAGAAAGTGTTAACATGTTTCTAACTTGTATTTCTCAAACTGTTTCTGCAACTGGCACACTTTTCGATTTTAACCTTGAACACAAATAGCACAACGTTATGTTATAATCCTTACTATCAGGGAATGTTTAAACTTACTCATGGCGAAAAGCTGGCTGGTTCACTTGGGATTGACGTTCTTCTTTTTTACTGACGTAGACATCGTCTACGGCTATATCTGGAGGTTTATGTTTGTTTTTCATTGGGGACGTTTTTTACGTGACAGATGCCAAAAACAGCGCTTAACCCTAAAAAGGGATGGCCTCAATTTAGCTCGCCTTCAAACGGATGTTCTTTGGCTACCCAGAAAACACTTGGTCTAAGACCGATAGTCATGAGCTGCTTTTGAGCCATATGTAAAATAATCGTTTCTAGTCACTCCCAAGCTAATGGCAATCAAAGAATTTTCCTCATGGCAATCATGAACTTGTGATCACGATTCCATTCTCCACACATAACTCCATCCTTAACGATAGCAAGCTCCCGCTCCGGACTGGCAAGAGGACAGCGAAGCTCCAACACATACATAGTCGAATGCCAGTGAGGTACCCTTACTTGACAGTTGAGCACATTTGTTCAATCAGCAACCATTTCTTGTTTTAACATAGATAATTATCTTGGAGTCCAACTGATGTAAGAATTAATAATTTTTATTTTACTACTGTGCCCAAAAAATAAAGTGACATTGTATTTATTTTAAAAATTCTTTATTTATTCTTCCAAATCAATTTCATCCCCTTCAAAGTAATCCCCTCCCGATGCAATGCACTTATGCCAACGGATTTTCCAATCTTCGAAGCACTGGTTGTAGTCACTTTCTGGGATGGCCTTCAGTTCCGTCTTCGCTGCGGCTTGAATCTCCTCTATCGTATAAAAACGGTGTCCCCGGAACGGTCTTTTGAGCTTGGTGAACAGCCAGAAGTCGCACGGCGCCAGATCAGGTGAATACGGTGGTTGGAGAACGATATGGGTTGAGTTTTTGGCGAAATGATCACCAATTACGAGGGCAGTATGGGATGGTGCATTATCGTGGTGTAAAAACCAAGAATTGTCTTTCCACAATTCCGACCTTTTTAGGCGGATAGCGTTACGCAAACGACGCATAACGTTCAAATAATATTCCTTGTTGACTGTTTCAACGTTTGGAAGGAATTCATAATGCACAACACCACGATAATCATAGAAAACAGTCAGCATGACCTTGATTTTTGAGCGACTTTGGTGCGATTTTTTTGGTCTCGGCTCTCTTTTGGCACGATATTCGCTCGATTGATCGGTTGTTTCGTGGTCGTAAGCATAGATCCAAGTCTCATTACCAGTTTTAATGCGTTTCATGACGCGACGCCTTTTTTTTTCAAAAAATTCAATGTTTTCGGTACCAGTCGAGATTTGACGCGCTTGAGGCCCAAAACATCCTTCAAAATAGTATTGGCTGAGCCTTTCGATATGCCAACTTCATTAGCAAGGTCTCTAATTATTAATCGACGGTTTTTCAACACCAAATCTTAGATTTGTTGAACGTTAACTTCGTCGGTTGAGGTTGATGGTCGCCCCGGACGCTCTTCTGGTCGTTCACGGCCGGCTTGGAACTCACTATACCACTTGTAAACATTTTTTTGGACGTAGCCTCATCACCAAAGGCTTTATGCAACATCCCCAACGTATTCGCAGCAGAAAATTGATTCCGTAAACAAAATTTAATGCAAATTCTTTGCTCAAAAATTTCGACATCGCAAAAAACGAAAAACTCACTTTTAGCAGCTCACAAAACGACACGTATCTCAAACTCTAATGAATATTTTGAGATGAAATTTGACATAAATGTGACTGACAGTACTACCAACCTAACAAAAAATAATTCTCCAAATCCTTCGACGCGCGCAGTTTAAATTCAAATGTCACCTTATTTTTTGGGCACAGTTTTGAAGTATATCAATTTCAACCCAATAGATAACCCTTATTCATTGAGGCCTGAACGGGTGAAGTAGGTGCCCATTGACACACCGTTTTCTTCAAAGAAGGTTTAACCGGCTCATTATTCGAACTTTTCTACGAAAACAGGTTATTAAGTTATCCGTTGTAATGGCCGTCTGCTAACTCTAAGCTGCGCCGATAAGTTACGAGTCGAAATTGTTGATTTTGCCTGAATTAACAATGCACAAATGGATCTCGATGTTACGGTGTTTTTACAATACTTCTAGATTCAGCGAACATGCTTGACAACCCCGCAATGGTCCATCGAAAGTGCCGCCAAAATCACGTCTCTGCTCGAACGAGTCATTGAAAATTGGACTCAACGGATGTACCATATTAGAGACATAACTGCAGACAACATTTGAAAGAGATAATCTCCAAAAAATTAATTTCGAATGATAATACATAAATATTATCCATTAAATTTAATGTTTCTGTGCTTTATTTTTAAGTAGGAAAGATCGAAATTGATCAACCGATGACACATTCTGATCACATATTATATAATACTTTCGAATACCAAATAGTATGAAAACATTTCATCTCTTCGGTTTACATAAAACTTTTAGATATACATACATACATACTTATATTATACATACTATATGTATGGTATATAATATTTCCAAACAAATTCATGTCGACAGCCTCAAATTAAGCCAAAGAAATCACGTCACGCACGCCTGGCAGGGGCAAGTGGGTAAATGTCTAAGCATTTAACCAAAGTAAATAGGATTTAAAACATTTCAGGATTCAATTTAAGTGCATAATAAAATGTAACTTGACAAATAGGCCCACAATACACGCCCCCAACACATAACATTTTTAACAAGCAACAACAAAACAACGAGAAACCGTTTAAACAACAAACGGTGGTGGTAAATGAAACGAGGTGATGAGTTGGTGTGGCGAATTTGCGAGTAAACTTCCAGACGCTTAAGCGATAATACAGACGAGCAGTGAGAGAGAGAGTGAAGGGGGCGTTGTAAGTTGAAAAGTCATAGTTAACGGCTTAGTAAACTTCTTGAGTGCGTACACACACCCACCCATAAACACCAGTCAACGCGCCACTCGTCGCGCCGTCAACTGGGCATTCCAACAGACATTTAGTTTGCGTCAAGCCGCCAACCAGTCAGTCTTCGGTTATTATGCAGTCATTTATACGAAGTACATAGAGTAAATAATAAAAGCGTGGCGAATTGATGTAATTAATCAAATTAGAGGAAACACAAAAACCCTTTTGATTGTCAATTTGGGAAGCGTTAGGAAAGTCATTAAGGACGCATAAAGGTTTTGCGAATGCCGCAGCCAGCGCTCTCGGGGGGATACAACAACCTCGGACGAAGCGTTTAAAAGACTGTATATTTGTATTTAAATATCTATGTATAGCTGTGTATAAACACAATTAAAAGCTTCTACTTTGGATTTCTCTGTATTGAGTGTCTGCTGTTTTGTGGCTTGTAGCGACACAATTGTTGCTTGCTCCCCAGAGCATCACCGTCACAACACTCGCTGCTTTTCGCACAGCAATTGGCTCACCTACACAATTACGCACATTGCTGCACACCAATTGACGGCGGCGAAATTAAGGGCACGACACTTAAAAGCATATTTTGTATTGCCAACCGGCGGCGGAAATCGTTGGGCAAAATTGAAAATTTCTGCTAAAAGGTAGAACGAATGCCAAAACCCAGTTTCACGGTGCTAAATTGCTGGCAATTAAAGTACACCTACCGTTATTGTGCCAAAATTAATTCAGTTTTAAATGGCAGCCCAAAGCGTTGGCAAGCAGGTGTCCAAAAGGAAGTTTAAGCAAAAGTTGTGGCGAAAGTGAAAATGATGGGATTTCATGGTAGACTGGTGAGAGAGCTGGCTATAGAGATTAACAAAAACAATAAAAACAAGAAAAAATGTTAACTTCGTTTGTGACAAAGCTGTAATACCTTACACAGTTGCAGTTTTATGGCATAAAAGGATCGCAAAAGATTTTCATCGTGATGTTGATCGCTTAGTTTATATGGCAACTATGTGACATAATGGTTCGATCGAAGCAATTTCTTGGGAGATCGGTCAGCTGCCTTAAAAAATAATACTCGCCAAATTTCGTGCAGATATCTTGTCAAGTAAAAAAATTTTCCATACAAAGACTTGATTTTGATCGTTCGGTTTGTATGGCAGCTATATGCTATAGTTGTTCGATCTGATAAATACATTCGGATATTGTAGGGTACCTCTTAATAATTACCTATGCCAAATTTCCTGCAGATATCTTGTCAAGTAAAAAAGTTTTCCATACAAGGACTTCGTTTCGATCGTTCGATTTTTATGGCAGCTATATGCTATAGTTGTTCGATCTGATAAATACATTCGGATATTTTGGGGTACCTCTTAATAATTACCTGTGCCAAATTTCGTGCCGATATCTTGTCAAGCAAAAAAGTTTTCCATACAATGACTTCGTTTTGATCGTTCGGTTTGTATGGCAGCTATAAGCTATAGTTGTTCGATCTGATAAATACTTTCGGATATTATAGGGGTCTTAATAATTATCTATGCCAAATTTCGCGCAGATATCTTGTCAAGTAAAAAAGTTTTCCATACAAAGACTTGATTTGGATCGTTCGGTTTGTATGGCAGCTATTAAGCTATAGTGGTCCAAAATTCGCAGTTCCGACAAATAAGCGGCCTCTTGAAGAGAAAAAGACTTGTGCAAAATTTCCGACCGATATCTCCAAAACCGAGGAACTAGTTCGGGACTTAATACACATTGTTCAAGGTATAAATATGGAATATCGGTAGAAAGGCTAACAACCGGCTGTTAGCAACTTATATTTTTTTGTGCACTCATTGCCTTTTCCTTCGCTACCAACGCCAAAAATGAAGCAATCAGCAAATCTATGCACTTTTCCCTGCTTTTTTGCATTTGACTTTTCACCAAAATTTTTTTTCATATTTTTTCGGCGCTTCTCCTCCGACCAATAACAGTTAAATTGACCTGACACAATTTGGCTTTGAACATCGCGTTGGCACTCGATGCGCCGGCCAATATTTCGCAACGTCACCGCATGTTCTAATTGGCTTTGGTCGGTTACGGTCGGCGGTGGTCGACATATTTTGTTGTTGCTCCACTGCCATCATAACCAATATTATGCCACTTTAACTGTCAATTCCAAAATTCCAATGCATGTACACATATATAAAATGATTTTTGTCTGTTGTTGTTATTGCTTTTTCATATTGGTCACATTTGTTTGTTATGGTTTCGTAATTACCGTTGGTCATTATATTTGGCAACCGCGCCCCAACACGTCCTGTATCGGTTTTGATTTTTGTTTCGTTTTCTTTTTTTTTAATTTTTGCTGCGCTGCTTCTTATTGTTGTCAGGGGATTATCGTACCGAATCTCTGTAAATGTTTTGCTTGTATATCTATTCGTATGTGCGGTTTGGTTGCGTGAGATTTGTGGGTGTTCGTGAATGAGAAAATGGGAAAAATATTGTTGACAGCTTTTTGAAAGTGGCGATTTGTAAATAATACAGAAATAATGGCATTTAAATCTAATTGATTTGGTTCGCTTTCTATTTTCGTATTGAAAACGGCATACAATTTTTGCAAATTATGATGGATTATTGGTGGGAACCTATCTTGGAAGTTTCAGCAAGGATACAGAAACGATTTTGTACTAAAAAGCTTCTCAGATAATTTTATGGTTCTTTTTTATTGCGCGGTGGTTTTTTCACCGGAGTGAAGGTCTTCCTCTTCCTATTGTTTCCAACAATTCGGACGATATGACCTAACTAGCGTAGCCGTTGTCTCTTGAAACTTCTTCAAAGCGCCATTCTCTCAAAAACTCGTAACGCCGACTCATCAGATGTTGTCATCATCCATGCCTCTGCACCATATAGCAGGACGGGAATGATGTGTAACTTGCAGAGTTTCGTCTTTGTTTGTTGAGAGCAGACTTTACTTCTAAAAAAGCTCAGTCCAAAGTATTACCCGTCTAAAGTATCGATAAAATCATGAAAAATGTTCGACCGTCATGTAAGCGCTTTTCGATCCCCAAGAAGTTAAACATTGTCGAAAAATCTGTTTAAAACCATTTGAATGAGGCTGGGCACAAAGAGATTTAGAAAATCAATCTGAAGTGATTAGTTACTTGCTGGTGAAGAGAGTGTTATTTACGTTAACGTCAAGCGAAATTGGTTATGGCCGAATAGCGGTGAGCCGCTGCAGCCGATGCAATAAACGGTTTACAGTCAAGATGGTTCTGCTATGAGTTTATTGGTATTGGCGAAAAATTATTTACTATAAACTGTCTCCCACTATTCTCTTCGGACAAACCTTTGATTCAGCCTGTACCGTCACCAATTGCACCATTTGAAGCAATCAATCGTCCAGAAGCGAACAGCTTTGGTCAATGGAAGAATAGTGTTACTTCAGAACAACGAAAAACCACACACATTTACGAGTATAGCGACTCGCCCGATAGACCTAAGGTCGCGGTGTAATCGTCATCTACTTACAGTGACTTCCTGGGAAATCCGGGAGGACTTATAGTCCGGACCTAGCACTAAGAGATGCTGTTTCTATCGAACCTAAATCGGATTAATTTAAAGAAATAACGCCCTAAATTTGTGGCAACATAATTGATTTCTTTTTAATAGATTTATTATTTCATTGATCCTCTGGCGGTAAATAAAATGTTAAAAATCCATTGGTCCTTCATTGCTGATTATCAATTTTCACCTAAATTTTGACAAACATCATAGTTTTGCGCTTAGCAGAAAGCTAATATGGATAACTTTTTGAATGTTCTTGGTTGTAAAGGGTAATCCATTTCGAGGATTCCTACAGAAACCTCAAATTTAAGGCGAATGTTTATTATCATTCGAAAGAACATTCTTTCGCATTTATTTTTTTTTTAATTGCCTCTTTCCATCCGTTGAGTCCAATTTTCGTTGACTCGTTCGAGCATTTCGACTGGTAATCGGCGAATAGCACGCGTGAATTTTTGCTTCAAGGTCTAAATCGAAGCGGGATTGGCTCTAATTGCTGACCAAAATTTAACTCGAAAACGTCGGATCTTCTTTTTAACTTTTTAAGAGCCCATAAAGTGCAGCTATGTCACTTGGGAAGGTTGAACGATTTCAGATTCACTCGAATAAAGTACCTATACTTTGATCACCTGGTATTAGTTACCCACCCTGTGTTGGATACGGTTTGGTCCGTTAAATACTCTTGCAGGTTGGCAGAAATCGTCTGCATCAGCAGAGCACCTTTTTTAAATTTCGAACATCTCGAACCTTTTAGATAATTTCAGTAAGTATTTCAGTTGTGTTTTCAGATGTGTTTAATCGTTGCTAGCGAAGATTTCGTATAAGTTAGGTAGTCTCACCATTGTTCCCATTCTCTGTTGCTTCTTCCTAGCTTTCGCCACTTACTTTTGTGCAAAAACTGTGCCTAAATTAAGTACCACTTTCAGAAATATACATTTCTAGATTCTTTTTGCTTTTTACCTATCTTTCGCCCTCCTTCCTTTCCAAAAATTATCCTCGTACGCTATTATCCACATTACTATATAGACAATTTTTCCATTGAAACTTGAGTAATATTTCAAACCACACGCTGTTAATACTCCGACTTATCTCAAAAGGAATATGTAATGTTATCGTTCATAAAAAGCGTAAAATATCAGTTGCTGCCCGACAAGAAGCGAACTAAACGTAGACACGAAAGATAAAAGCAATACAGTTAGCAGTAACTACTTAAATTTCGCATTAAGCTGGCCGCACTGAGTATAGTCAGGATATGCGAGTCTCTCAGCAGGTAAAAGCACAAACGAGCAAAGTAGCAGCGGCGAACTGACGAACTTAAATCGCTGCTCAAACGAAAGAGGAGTAGTAAAACGTAGCAATAAGCCAAAGAACTAGCCCAGGCGCAGATTAGGCGAATAGTACTTATTTAAGGGACGGGGGAGAGGGGGGGACTAGAAAAAAGCATAACTGCAACAACACTTAACACCACATATTACCGTAAGCACTCACACAATGATACCCTTGTATCATGCGGCAACAATAACATAAAATAGTATGCCACAAAACTTGCATGCTAAAGTGGCATTTTAGTGGTTTAATATTCTTTGTGCCGCAGATATGAGTTAGAGTTGAAGCGCTTTTATTGCGTATACTCACCGCCAACGGCATACAAACGGCAGGATGAAGGACATTTTCGTTCGGGCGCAATGCAGCTCCAACAATCGCGAGTGGCACTAGTGGCAGCAGTGCTGCGCTATTGTGGTGTTTGAGAAGGCAGTTGAGGGGTGAACGCTGCACATTATCGCTTAAGGCGATATGAGATAGTTGCTCGGAGTGAAGTTTGTGCCGTTGATAAAGCGTAGAGTTGTTGCCAGTTTTCTATGCTTAAATCGTTCTATGTGTGCTTTTAGTATTATTGTACGCACATACATATAAATATATATATGTATATATATATCTTTATATATACATATGTCGCATACCAAGTTCTGTCGTTTTTCAAGCCTATAGTGCCAGCATTGCATAGGCCTTTATGCGTTTGTTTGTTGCTGCATTTTAGACTTCGTACTTATATTTTTGTCTGCGTTTACTTTGGTCCTTCCACGCCGCGTGTGCCTATGTATGTGTATGCACTTGTAGATATTGTCGGCATAGAATGAGCTGCAGTGTAGTAGGCTAAATTGTTCATAGTTTTCTTATATTATGTACTAATGGTGTTTTAGGCCTCTGTAAGAAATTTTTCATTCGAGAAAAAAATGCGGAATCAATCGCAAACTGCTATTTTTGATACCTATTCCACATAATAGTAAGACTTTGTTTATGATTTTTTATTTTTTTTTTGATTTCTAATTTATTCTTGAATATCTGTGTCGTCCCCTTTAAAGTAATCCCCTTTAGCTCCAATTCACTTGTTCCAACGTTTTTTTCCTAGCCTCTCTTCATGTTTAATGCCTTCAATTGACTCAAAACGGTTTCCTGTGAGCGGTCCTTTGAGTTTGCTGAATTCCCAGAAGTCTCACGGAGTTAAATAAGGCGAGCATCAACACGATATTGATTGAACTTTTGGCGGAAAACTCACGAAGTATCAATGCAGTATCCGACGGTATATTATCGTAGTGCTAAAACCAAGACTTGTCGCCCCATAATTCCGGCCTCGTTTTAAGAAAATCTTCATGTAAATGACTCTTAACAATCAAGTAGTATTCCTTTTTGTTGGTTTGACAAACAATGGTCACCGAAGACCTTTTCCAACATCCTGAACGTTTTATCACCAGAAAATTGATTCCGCACGCCAAATTTTTCCAATAGACGACAATCAATTATTGGCGTTATAAAGATTGTAATTGCTTTACTTTGTATTCTTTGAGAAACCGTCAAGGATGAACCCCATCAAAGAGAAAATACGATAAAGTCGATACCTTAACCCAGGTGCCTGAAAATAGTGTTTATGGCTTACTGTAATATTCAATCATGCGATATTCTGATTTCCTCGATTCCGTTTCGGTAATTTTGATGCCAAAGATGTACCACGAATCCCTGTTGAATCGCTCAAAATCGAACTCTCCAACTTCCAAACTCTTAATCGAATCTGTACTGTCAACAATTGATCCAACAGTCCAGAGCAGTATGGAAGCTCAACTGACAGTAGTTACGACTACGAGATCTGACCGGAGACATAATTTTGGTACCACGGGGAGCAGGAGCCCTTGGAGTTCGCTCCAACCTGCTCATGTGTACTGACCCCTCTGGGAGTACGTGTTGGTTGTGGTTCAATACCCGAATTCAGGCAGTGTGTTTTGATCATTCGAGTTAGCGTTGCATTACAATCTGGTTCCCAAAGGACGGCAGAGTGGGTTTGGAACCACACCAAAGTGGTTAGTGTGTCCATTCCACACTGCCAATTGGTACAGAAAAATTCTTGCGTTTTCGGGGCGCTGATCATTGGATTCATTTGATTCGGTGTGCATTTGAGTATCGTGCGATAAAGCTGTCGTCAGCAGGTACCCCCGTTAAACTCACGTTGTCAACAATTTGACCGTCTGAAGGATGCAATCGTCCAGAAGTCGTCATATGTGGTCTATAACAAATGGCAAATAAGCAATGTGGCTGTTCATAGTGGCAGTTAATGCAGAATTTCCTTTTACAAAATCTTAAGTTTTTTTTCTTTTCATTGAGCGTGTTTTCTACGAGGCGGCTCCCAAACTCAACACACCACTCTGGGGAGGAATGTTTCGTCTTCTCACTTGCTCTCCTTCAAACGAATATTTTTGGCTACCTAGAGAATACTTGCTCTAAAACCGAATGTCCTGATCTGCTTGAGCCATATTTAATAGAATCGTGTCTGGCCACTCTCACTCTCAGATGAATATTCCTGCAGGGTCCGCCGACAGCGTCAGCTAGAAATATACAAATATTGTAATAAGTTTACATACCAACTTATCTATAAATGTGCAGTAAATGTAATTTGGTGCGAGAAGTAGATGGTGGCGGAAATTTTATAGGGAAATAGTTTTGTGGCGGAATAAAAGTAGTTGCAAAGTTTGTTGAACCGTAAATTTTATAACATGCGCCAGCGAAGTGTGCGCAGAGAGTGAGTGAAGGAGAAAAATATAAGTAACAGAGTGAAAGAATGCGATAGAAAATAGACTTACAGTATTAGGCTTAAAAAATCATTGAAAACTTACAACCGTTAAAGAAAGTTGAAATGAAGATGTTATTTGATGTTAAAGCTTTAACTTTTTAACTAAGTAGTTATTATTTCTCTATTCGCCTTTTAAATTTTTAAATTGACACTTTTCCAAATAGGCAAATTATGAAATCTAGCCTTTACTGCTGAGGCAGCCAAAGTCATACCTTGTGTGGTACCGAAATAAATAAGATATAAAAATATTTTAATTCAAATCATCTTCCTGCAGCTCAGAAAACTCGCTCACAGAAATAGAAAAATCAGCGTTAAATTGATTTAAGCTCTGTCCCTGCCTTTAATACTGTTATAGTGGGTGTATGTATGAATAGGTCTCTTAATAACTAGTTTAGGAACCTAACATTTTTCCTCAGTAAAAATGTTGCGGTTGAAAAAAATCTAATTCATAGGTTCCTAGTAATAACTTGGAGGCAAGTTGACATTTTATGAAAAATCAGTATTTCTAACTCGAGATACGAGGGTTGCCTTTTAATTGTTGAGATCTGCCAGCTCACAACTTTACCGTTAAGTTTGACATTTTCGATCTTATACATACATACTGAGAATATTTCGGCATATGAGCGCTTTTGTGTTGTTAACAGTAACTTAAAATATTCATCTCGACCAAAAAATGGAGTTAAATCGGAAGCATTTTCAAGCGATTATTTTTTACAACTTTCTTTAACTCAGAAATTTAATTTCAATATAATAATTAAATTTTGGGCGATGAAGCTCTTTCAAGGACCAGTGTTTATCGATGGTAAGGAGAATTCAATCGAGATCGTAAGTCATTTCAATACGAATTTCGTGAAGATCGTCTAAAATACAAGTTGTTGTTCCTGATGCAGATTTTTGAGACTGTAAATTGTTCATGTTGGTTCCCACGCAATTTGTCAATCGCTCAGAAAAAGTGTCGAGAAAAATGTTAAAAAATTTGATAGCGGTGCTTTAAAATACGTCCGTGTTGAATTGTGATCGTTGAATGATTTCTCCTTATACCCGTATTTGAGTGGCACAAAGCATTCAGTGAAGACTGTGAAGTCATCGGTCCTCATGCGAGTCGTCCATCCACCTCCGTTAGTGACGATAATATCGGAAAAGAAACGTTGCTTGAAAGTCATCATGTTGGCATAGAGACAGCAGATGATGGCAACCTTTTTTATGGATCGACATTTGGTTTAATGTTTTGGTTATGAAGCGTGTCAATACTAGACTCGTTTCAAATGTTCTGAGACGTCGAGAAGGACGGTAAAGTGATTGGTTGGCATTGTAACCTAAAACCCTAGAACCCAACATTCATCAAACGCATCATTAGTGTTGACAAGACATGAGTTAATGAATAGGACGTTGAAACTGTTCAATAATCTAATGAATGGCGTTAAAAAAAAAAGCCGAAACCGAAAAGATCAAGCTGAAGGCCACCTTAGCCGAGGCTTATAATAATTGCATGAAAAATTAGAGGGATCGTTAGCATGCTTGTATTCACTAATTTTTAGGACAAAAATAAAAACTTCCGTTAAATTATTTGAAAAATTTCTTTATTTTGTCAGTCCAGTTCAAATTTGATCATATGTTAAATTTTAATTTTTGGTTTTTCATCCCAACCGAAGCTTATTATAATTGTATGGAATATATACCTTTTTGTTAAAATTTGTGAAAATTTACTTTTCTCACAGTCCGGGTCAAATTTGATCAGCTGGAATGCTCGAGTATGTTCTTTGTATTTTAATATTTTTATAGAATATTTAAGTAATACTTAAACATTTTCGTTACATTGAGACCTGTATTCGGAGGAAGGACGTATTGAAAAATTTTAAAACAGGTTCAGCCGTTTTGGAGTTACGAGGCGACCCCAGTCGAGTCAATTGCATTAGCTTGCTGTTGTTAACTCAGGTGCCTATTTTGAAGACGAAAAAAAACAAAGTATTGTTAATATACATACATACATGTATGTGAAAATGTTTTTTTTTTTTTTTTTTTTGGAGTCCGGGTCAAATTTGATCAGTTGATATGTTTGAGTATGTTCATTGAATTTCGATATCTTCGTAGAATATAATAAATATTTCCGTTCATTTAGTAACTACATTCCGGGGAGGGCCGAACTGACGAACTTCAAACTCGATTCAGCCGTTTTGGAGTTAAGAGTGGTGTACTTAACCCAACTTGGTTTATTGTATGTAGTGATTAATTGAGACAATATACATATAACCATCAGTTAAGCAAATAACAATACTCAAGCAGCTCTCCACTCAATCCTCAATCTTTCTCATACTAATCACTTGCATAAATAGAACTTCATCACAATGAACTTTCAATTAAACTTCAATTGTTTAAATTAAAGCAAATTTGCCTATATAATGCATGCATGTATAAAAATAGTACACTGTCATTTAAAATCAGGGTTCAATTCCCCCAATCAAATGTGTGGAGTATGACAAAACGTTGTTGTTGACGGGGGATGGTGGCGAGTCCGGCGGCTCGAGTATACATTTGCAGCACTTAAACAACAATTACATGCCCTTAGGTCAAACACCAACGATAGTGACAGCAGTGGGGGACCAACCCAGCCCATTGCCATGTTTTATACCACACTCACCACACCCGCGCATACATTTGAACGTTACTCGAAGCAAAAAAATTAAAAGAAGGAGGGAGAAAAAACAAAGCGCTGCAACGAACTGCAAAGTGGTGAGACAAAATGATTGCAGAAAAAAAAACAACGGTAACAACAACAATGACAACTGACGTACGTGAAGAAAAAAGAAGTAGCACACACTCAGCTGACAGTTGGTCGCGTTCACATTAAAGTGACATTGACATGATGCTCGGGGAGTACTGCGCCTGTAGTGCCGTGTAAGTGCCGAAGGTGTGTGTGCATACACCTACACGACGAACACGAACGCATTCATTGTCCCAGACCCAGAACTGACTGTTGAATTCCCGACTCGCGCCAACTTGCCGCCGCTCAGCGAAGTTTGTCCACGCCACAATGCCGCAGGCAGCAGTGAAATGCGAATAAATTATAATTTTTTGTTTTTGTTGTTATTCTTTTTTGTTGCATCACACTCTACTGCTCGGTTTTAAAATGTAAAAACAACAAATCTCACAGCTTATATCAAAAAGAAGCATGATTGAAGCGCTGCATATAGTCAGTATATGTATCAAAGATCGGGAGCCAAAGGCTTAACGCATTTTTGCATTGTATCTGTATGTGCATATGTATGAGTGTAAGGCTTGGCTGTTTGACGGTCAAGGGGCGTATTGCTAGCCCTGTGAGTTGAATTTTTATATACTCTGTAATATTTTTTGTTGTTGCATTTTGCCAGTGTGTACCGCCTGACAGTCGTTGACAGTGATTGCTTGTAAGCGAGATTCGCGCAAATATTGAATATATCATTTTTACAAATAAAGTAAAAAATCGTTTAAATAAAATATCTTGATTTTTTGCAGATTTTTGTTTGCAAAATTTCCACGTTGTATTTCTCGTAAATGGTTTTTGGACAGTTGCGACGTTTTTTTATGGGCTTCAGTTATTTTATGTGGAAATTTTGTAAAAATATATGCAATTTTTTTTTTTGACAGTCCGGGTCAAATTTGATCAGAGGGTATGGTCGAATATGTTCTTTGTATTTTGATGTCTTCATTGAATATTTAAGTCATGCTTCAAATTTTTCGTTAATCTAATATCTATATTAAGAGGAGGGACGAGATGAAGTTGTAACTAACCCAACTTTATTTATTAAATATGCAAGTGATTAATTGAGACAAGTGATTAATTGGGAATCTGTTTTAAAATAGATTGCTGAGTCAGACCACTTTTCCCTTACAGTTGTTATAAGCCTTGGCTGGAATGAGGGGGTACTTACATAGCTATGTTGTGAAGCATCTCTTTTACGATCTCTACGCGACGTTGTTTTTGCAAAATATATTGAAGATTTTTAGCATAAAATATTTCATACCCAAAATATTGACCAAAATGTACCGGGCCGATATGAGAGATACGATTTTCAAGCACGGTTTCTTTAACTTTTCGATTTTATTTTTATTAGCGGAAGTGGATGGACGACTCGCTCGAGGAAAATTTTCGATGACTTTAATACCTTTAGTGTTGGCCTTGAGGAATTCAAATTGTTGTCGGTACATAGTACTTTCTCTAAAAAGCTTCCGCAACTTTTTAACGATTCCGTTGTATCCTTCCATGATTTTATGTTAGAAATACCGAGACGAAGCTACAAACAAACCATTGCCAGACATACACTTATTGATACATAGAGACCAACCTCGAGCATATAAAAAAAGTTGAACCAAACTAGTGATTTGGATTGTGCGCAGATTAAATGGATCATTACGGGTCAAATAGGAAATCCAGATACTAATACGAATCGATTGTAGAAGGTTAGATTGGTGAAACAACAGCCCATTAAAAGATAAATCCGGGACAATTCGTATAACCAGCTATTTTGCAAATTGATCTATATAGATCTATATGTTATCTTTCTCGCCCGATTTGAACCAAGTACCCTTCTTAATGAAAAAAAAAAACTAGAAATTCCTTGTACTCAATTCTCTCAATACTATTCATTACCCTTCCACCTGAGTTGCTCGGTTGGAAGCAGATGAAGGATATTAAAGTATTTTGTTTTTTTTTTTTGTATATACGTCTTTGGTATTTATTGGCTTGATATCTAGGTTCCATTTATTTGAATCGCCAGCTATAAAGTTCATATAGTTTTTGTTAGAAAACACCTTTTCGGTTAGGATGCCTGCTCTTGGACGCGAATTTTAAGTCCTCTCTATCGATACCTCCTCCAGTGTATCATTTCGTGGGGATCCTAGATTGTTACAGAGTAGTCTTGCCAATGAGGGACAAGTGCACAAGAGATGCTCCATTACTTCCATGGTGTCCTGCTTTACACATTTCTTGCAGTTTTCTCGATCTGTTAGACCCATCGTGTTTCGAGTTTCTTTACCATGTTTCTGTCGATGTCGTAGACTCTACTTAAATTGACTTCATATTTCTGTCTTCGGATCCGACTTTTTTTTTATTTTATTTTATTTATTTATTTTTTTTTTGTTTGCAGTAGTATATTATATGTATCTCTGAAGTAATTTGAAGGTATGCTGCCGAATTGACAGTACTTGGTAGAATAAAAATCTGGGTCTGTATCGGGTTTCTTATACTCGGCTACCAAGGATCTGTCATCAGCTACTTTTACTTGCTATCAGAGCTCAAAAGAACGGTCGCTGGAAAGGAATATACCGACAATGAAATCAGCATTACGTGAAAAATGCGTTTAAAGCTTTACGAGCCGATTGCACTAAGTAAAAAATTTTTTCAAGTTTACGATTCCTTATCTGAACGACTCTAAGAGTAGCTGAAATTTGCTTTCGAATTTCGTGTGAAATTTTAAGACTCTACTATTTTTTTTGTTTTATTAGTGAAAATCTAAACATCTGAGTCATTTACCATGTGATTAGCCAAAATGTAAGATTTGCTTTCGAATTTGTACTTAGCTTCGATCTTCAAAAGCACACCGAGCCTCCTATAGTGAAAGCAGCTTCGTTGAATACCGTTATATTTCTATAATTATAGTTGGCAACATATTTATCACATTTTTACCATTTCTATTTTAGTATTCACCCGAAGGAGCCTCTTTATATTCCACTTTAAAGCTTATTAACTACTGTCAGCTTTGGCAGCGAAAGACAAAAAACCATGCTAAAAATAAACCCAAAGTAAAAATCAATAATTCAAACAAATTTTACAAGGTGGGAGGGTACACAACGCTGCTCACCTACCCCATATAAAAACCTACCATGGATCTCCATTGCGCTGAAAGCCATATTGTTTCCACTCGCACATTTAAAACGAATGTCATTTTAAATAACGAACGAAAAGTGGGGAGACATTTGGAAATATTCAAGCTCGAGGCCAAAGTTCCTTGCTGCTGAAAAATTCATATTGACAGCTGGTAATGGAGAAAGAACTGTGAAAGCGGCAAACGGCAGTCGGCAATCGGCTGCAGAAGCCATTTGAAAGGATAAAAGGAAATATATTGAATTACCAAAGTGCCAGAAAATTTAAAACAAAAGGAATAAAATAAAATAAAAAAGAAGATTTTGAATACACATACATACGTTGTAAGTAGCGCACTGCGAGAGTCTGCAGACTTTGGCGGTTGTTTTTTTCGCGTCGTCTGTTGCACTTGACTAATTGCATTTGAAGAAAAATGGTTAAAAATATTTTGCACGCGTAAACATTAATTTTATGAAAAGTAAATAAATGGAAGGGAGAGAATTTGCACGGTGAAGGAGAGTACTCATATATACAGGGACTGTCCGGAAAGTAATATGACTGATTTTCTTCAGCCGCGTCTGTACTTCGGAGCGTAGGCGCACCGACTGGATTCGGTGGAGGACGTTCCTAGCTAACGAACGAGCGGCTGGTCAGTTGGCTCCGAGCACCTGGAGAGTCAGGACACATATTTTAGTGCGACGTGTTTCGGTGAGTGGTGCAAACCATTCGTTAGAGCAGAGGTACGCGATTAAATTCTGTGTGAAACTCGGTAAATCTGCGACAGAGACGTTTGATATAATCAAGCAGGTTTACCCAGCTATTGCTTTAGCAAGAAGTGTTTTCGGTGGAACCAGGCCTTTTTGGAGGGTCGGGAAGAGGTCGCCGATAAAGACCGGAAGAATGAGCAAATCCAAAGTGAAAACGATGCACATTGTATTTTTTGACATCAAAGGCATCGTCCGCCATGAATTTGTTCCTCCTGGCCAAACCATCAACGCCAAGTTCTACGTGGAAGTCTTCAAGAGACTCAAACGAAGGGTCAATCAGGTTCGACAAGACATCACAGCCGAAGGAAGTTGCACCACGACAACGACCCGGCTCACACCGCCTTCCTTGTGAACAGCTACCTAACCGAGGCCGGCATTCCCACGCTTCTGCAGCCGCCCTACAGCCCAGAAGTGGCACTGCCGGACCTTTCTTGTTTCCTTGCCAGAAAAGGCGGATGTAAGGGGATCCAAGCAGCATTTACTCGGCTCTCAAGGCTATTCCGGAGAATACCTTCCGTGACATCTTCAAAGCTTGGAAGATGCGCTGACAGTGCTGTATCGATACAGACAAGATTGTAACGATTGGTTTAATAATTTTTTTTTTTAAATCAACTCAGTCCTATTACTTTCCGAACAAACCCTGTATATAGAAATGATCGCATATCTGTATGTGACTCGCGTTTGTCGGCAATTTGTCGTCTTGCAGTCATTTGGTGCTACTTATTACATACACCCCTACATGCATACAGATATATTATGTTGCAAGCATTTATGGACCCAGCTGGTAGCAATCATCGGCAACGAAGTAAATCCACACATACACGAACCTGAAGCACTTGCCTGCATTTGTCAGACGACTTACTTGCCTACCAACGCCGCCTGTGCGGCTACACCACAACAACAGCTTTGGTTGTAGCCACAACAACATCATCATTAGCGGTTTTATGCTTGATTGCCCCTTCCGCGCGTTTCTGGCGTGAAGGAAAAAATCAATTTCGAATTTGTGCCGCTTTAGTTTACAACACACGCCTCCCCCATGCCACCTCCTCCTGCTCCTCTTCCTCCTCCTACCTTTACATGATACCGTATCTCACTTACATGCTCTCCAGCTGCTGGCTGCTGTGCTGATTCCTCCACTGCAATTCGGTTTTGCTGGGCAGCTTAACAGTTTCCTGCTGTTAATGCGGCTAGGTGAGGGAGAAGAGCGGCGCGCATGCACATTTAGTGGTGCACCGCATACGAGTGCGGTTGCTGCAATATGCAATTGCAAGTCTCTTGTCTGTTCGTCCGTCTGTCTGTCTGTCGCCACCGCCAACTAAGCCTCATTTTCACACACTCTCCCTTTCGCCTAAACTCCAGCTCATATGGGATTTGCGCTCTGTATTGCTGGTTGCGGTGGTTTGTAATCAGTGCGTGCACACACCCACCCAAACACACGGCTGCAAAGTGTACACCTTTGCCTATGTAATTTTCCTCATTTACTCGTCTCGGTTACCGCTATGCATTTGCTTTTGGCACCCCCCCACGAATTGGCTGTGACATATTTCATGGTTGCCAAATGTGTGCATGTGTGCGTCTCGTTGATGGTGGACAAATATTGGCCGAGCGGAAAGCAGGTCGGTTGCCAGTCGCCACATTTTTATTACCTCGATTTTCGTTGATAATTAAGATTTTAATTAGTTCGTTTGGTATGTTTTGAATGGTTTGAGTATGGTCTACATGGAAAGTACGGAGGCCTATTAGAAAGTAGATATTTTTTAGTAGAAAAGTTTTAGGCTTTGTGACATTAAAATTGGAAGCTCTTGAGAGTTTAAAGTATGTATCGTTTTGTCCTCAAAATGGTGTCCTCAATGGTTTAGTTGAAGTCCGCTGATAGTCGGGACTGGGGATATATATGTACTAGCTGAGAAAGAGACAGAGAAGTAGATGGAGCGGCAACGTGAGGAAGATATAGCTAGATAGAAAGAGAAAGAGATACGCAGGTATAGAGAAAAACATATAGATCGACAGATGAAGAGAGAGAGAGAGCGAGAGAGTGGGAGAAAGTGAGAGTGAGAGAGAGAGAGTGGGAGAAAGTAAGAGTGAGAGACAGAGTGAGACAGAAAGAGTGCGAGAAAAAGAGAAATAGAGATGGACCGAAAGAAAGGAGTAGATTGATAGTAAAGAGAGAGAGAGAGTTCTGGATAGAGAAAAAGAGAGGTAGATAGAGATGAATGGGGATATAAAGAGAGATTCGTTGGCGTAAAAAAGGAGAGGCAGAAAGAAAATGCGAAGAAAACTAGGTAGTTACCGCAATAATCGGGTCTATGTAACCGGAATGGGCCTATATTTTTTAACTGTCCAAGGACTCCTAAGAAATTTTTTCTACCGCTACAACAACAACAACAACAAGGCAGGGGAAAAAGGTGAAAATGGGAGAAAGGAAAAAAGGGAAGACACTGGAGAGGTAAAAAAAGGCGACAGAGTTAGATAGATGAGAGAGCGACGGGACAGAGGTAGATATATGGAAAGAGATGGATAGCAAGAGAAAGATATATAGAACATGTGAGAGATAGATATAGAGGAAGGGAGGAAAAATAAAATTTTCATTATCAATTCATTAGAATATTTCTACGATTTTATTCAACTACTCGATAGATCTGTGCATATTAATTATTATCAGCTCAAAATTAGGCTCATGAGCCAATAAAAGCTTGACAGCGCTTAATGCAAATTTCCATTAACATAAGCTTGAGCTAAGATGGCCTTCGGTGCCTTCAGCGGCTTTTGGTTTATTCGATTTCGACGCTTTTTTGAAGTGCCATTCGCTAGATTGTTGGACAGTTTCTACGTCTATTATTCATAATCCCACGTTTTGGCTTGAATGCGACGATTGTCTCTTTTCCGATCTCTACACAACAAAGTTTTTTCAAAATATTCTGGTACGAGTCTGGCATGAATATGCTTCATACCCGAAACTTCAAACGAAATGTACTGAATCGAAACATAAGAGATGTTGAGACGCTCTGCTACGTCTCTGGTGCCAAAACGCCAATTATCGATACCTGATCCTTTTACTTTTTCGATTTTTTTTTGTTTTTTTTTTTTGTTTTTTTTTTTTGTTTTTTTTTTTTTGGTTTTTTTTTTTGTCTTTTTTCTATTCAGTTTACGAGCGTAGTTTAATTGTACCTGTCCGGGTCAAATTTGATCAGATCTACATGAACATTCTATGCCTTACGTGGCCCTCCTTCTTCACTCGAAATCTGTCTGAATTTATAAAATTAAAGTATACTTATTGGTGGTATCATATCCACAGAAAGAGTTGTCTTGTTGTTGTGACTCATTGTTTCTCTTCTACAAAGGCTTCAGGTCCTTTGATATGTTTCCAATTCAATCCATCTGCTCTTTAATTATGGTCGTCTAGTCTTCTTCAATTACGAAAGTTCCAAAATCCACTAAAATGAATTTTTTATCACATTACAATCTCTTTAACTGTTACCTGTATGTATATAAAGAATCCCGTAAAAATCTACCCTGCACTGCTTTAACACATCCTGGGTACATACATACATATGTTGTTCCTGCTTGCTTGAGCAATAAATATTTTTCTCTTAATTAATGGCTCCTTATCTGTTCGAATAAAGCATCGGGTATGCGTTCCTTTTTTGCTCACTTTTATTTTCTATCTTTTTGTTTTGCACACCTGTCTTCTACGGAAACCCACCCACATTCTTGCTGTTGCCACAAACCAACGGCTATTCACCACCAACACCAGCTGCCAACCAACCAAACGCAACGCCATCATTAATGCTTGCAGTTAGCTGCGTTTGCGAGCAGCCCGTCTAGACAATGTTCAGGGAGTTTTCCATACGTGTGTGTACACACATGGTTGCATGTGAATGTAATGCATGGGGAAATTGAAATTAAGTACTCCCTAATTGGCAGTCAACTTGAAATGGCTGTGGGTGGGTGAGCTATGCAATTTTAACAATTTTATTTTTAATGGCTTTAAGGAGAGCGTACCCATGGTGTTTCCATTTAAACACCAAATTTGAAGTGTGCTTTTGGTTTCTCAGAAATATGTAAGGAGCAGCATGACAAAGGCGCTGTTTAAGTTTGTGACAGTTTTAACTATCGTTTGAAGCTATTTGGAAATCATTTTGTTTCCCTTTGTAAAATCGTTTTTCTGTGTAACATTTTCTGTTGTAACATTTTGTAAATATATGCATGAAGTAAATTATTGTTTTCTAAAGCGAGATATTGAAAATGTCCAATGGTAAACAATAAACGATTAATTTTAGTATGTGTAACGGCGTGTTTGCGTGTAAGTCCTAGCTTTGCAATGATTGCTTTTCTATTTGAAAACTCATACAAAAAATGTATTTGTTATGGCTACAGTGTTCAGCTTATACTTAGAACTGATTTTAGTGAAATTAGAAAAAAAAATTGTTTACTTCGGTTGCACTGAAGCTATAGTATAATATACTTAAAATTAAAATTATTATTATTAAAGTTTTCAGCAGTGATTTTTATCAGATCTCGAGTTGCAGAGCTTAATCGAGCAGTTAAAATATGCTATAAAAGTGTATAGCTGCTGGCGTAAGGCTTCATATTGATACCATTGGCCTTAACATCCGCGCCGTTAATTCTGGTTTCTCCAGACTGGACAAGGAAGCAAAACAAATGGGTCTGGCAGTGAACGAGAGCGAGACGAAATATCTCTTGTCATCAAGTAAACAGTCGGCGCACTAGCGACTTGGCTACCAAGTCAATGTTGTCAGTTACATACAACCTGGAAGTCGTAGATAATTTCGTCTATCTTGGAAGCAGTATTAACACCAACGTCAACGTCAGCCTCTTAATCCAACGAAGAATAACTCTTGCCAACAGAAGAAGAACGAAGACCAAACTCTATAAGTCACTCAATATTCTCGTCATACTATATGGTGCAGCGGCATGGACGATGACAACATCTAATGAGTCGGAGTAAAGAGTTCGCTAGACAAAGACTATCCATGCGCAGAAAATAAAATTGCAGTTGTCGTAGTTGTAGGGAAGAAATGCCGTGGAATCAAATCGGCACTTCTTTCTTGATTATCCCGAGTTTCCGCGGATATGGACGAAACACCTAGGAATTCTTAGCTTTAACAATGCAGATTGTCTTAAGCTATTTTATTGCTGCATGACGATCTGTGGGTGTTCAGTTTACGCGCTGGATTCTTGAGTTTGTTGAATAGTCAGAAGTCATACGGAGCCAATTAAGGCGAATACGGTGGTTACGGCACGACATCAGTGGAGGTTTTGGCAAGAAATCACGAAGAACCGATGTAGTATGTCATAGTGCATTTCGTGTTGAAGTAGCTTGATGCAAATGACGCATAGCGCTGAAATAATATTCCTTGTTCATAGTTTGGTCCATGGTAATCACTTCAGCTTTTTGAGGCGCTTATCCGTTGATACCAAGTACTCCCATGTACGGATCAAAAATACTGTCGTAAACCCGCAAAGCAGCTATAGCCAGCTACAAAATTATTGAGCTGGCTTATAGCTACTCCATCCGCTTCGCCGGGTTCGTAGAAAGTATGACAATAAATTTGCTTCAATCTAGTTGGTCAGTGAAGGAGAAAGTGTCTAGATGTTTCCACCTCATCTTCCTCCCAGCAACTTTGACAAGATGCAACCTCCAAAATCTTTAGCCTCACCGCGTGATGCTAATTCGGCAAAGTCCAGTTAGGACACCTATCTTTGCGGTCAAGCGAACATTGCTAAGTGCTAGGCTCCATGGACTTTCTGCGTTCCATTTTGCGGAAGGCTTTCGTAAGCCTACTGATTGCTGCTCAAATCATACTGAGCTCGCGCGAGGCTCGTAGATCCGCCTATGTGCAAGAAGACCGGAGAACACTCGCTCGTTTCCATCTTAATAGGATTTGGGCTAGCGAGCTCATTGGCTGCAGCATTCCGACGATTCCGCTGTGGCCAGGCACACTCACTGTCATTGAGCTCAAAGTCTATCGCAGCTCTGCTATCGAACTGGATGCATACCTCCCTAAAAGAAAGTACTCCGTTCAAATAGATCTGCTGCTACTTTAATAGCTGTCACTTCTTTGTGAAAGACGCTACAGTGGTCTGGCAGTCAGAAGCCAGAGTTAATTGAGAGCTCCTGACCGAAGATTTCCGCTCCAACTTTCCGCTTGAGCTTCGATCAATCCGTGGTCTGGCAATCAGAAACAGGAGTTAATTGAGAGCGCCCGACCGAAGATTTCTCCTTCAACCTTCACTTTGAGCTCCGATCAATCCGCGAAAATGGTCACTGCGCCTCTTCTTCAGCGACTTCGCTCCACCCGAATATCGTTTGGTGGTATTTATGTTCGAGAAGGAAATGCCGCAAGGAATGCTTCATGGCGCTACTGCCACAACTACGGCGGCGCAGTGGCGGCGTGGCGCACTCTTGACGGAATATTCTCGAACATATCTCTGAGGGATATGCGAGTCCAAGTTATCATGAATTCTATATGTGTTACTCTCTATATAAATTTGTTTATATTGTCTCCATTAATATGTCCACACCTGTATTTGCGTGTAAATAAGTGTGCTAGCAATTTTTCCTATCTTGCGCTGCTGCACACATGTCATCATCATCGAACAATACAAAAGCGTATTTTATTTTACTCTTTATGTGGACGCAAACAATTTCGTGTTCAATGTCCGTTGTCCAACACATTTTCAAAACAATCAATTGGCAACTAAACTACGCACAACTCCCACATGGGAAAGGGATTGCATGCAAAGCGTAGAAGTGCTCCCATACACCCACTCCTCCTACGACAAATAGAATTTACAACTCAACATATGAACTGACCCGCCAATCATATATTGTCCATATCGAACTGCAGTCAGTCCATTATTCCCAATGTTTATGCCATACATCCCCTTTTATACAACAACAACAACAACACAAACGTATTTGTGCTCTTGCCATAGCGCTGGCGTACTTTGTTGATGGCCACATAGCCAACGGGTAGAGGCCAGTTGTTTGTTGTATGTATTTTTGTTGTTTGCTGTCATGAATATCCAATTGTCCTCTTAACACGATTATACCGTTTTCCAACTGCTTTTCCATGTTATCGATGCACTTGTGCGTCGTGGAGCCAACAGCATATGAAAAAACAACAATAACATATAAATAAAATGAAAATAAGTGGGTTTACTGAACCCCAACTAACGGCTTAGGGCCCACAGCCAACTTAACAATTTCGCATTTTAACGCCACTTCAGAAGCACCCCTTTTCCCATATACTACATGTATGTATGTATGTGGCTACGTAATACGTCCTTTTCGTTTGCCATAAATGATGATTGCGTATGTGTTGACCCCGTCGGCGTGTTGTGGGGCAGTGTAACCCCCACGCCTCGGCCACTTTACAGCTTTGCATTTTCCACCTCAAATGCGAAAATATATAATTCAATGGAGAGCAATGCATTAATAATGACATGTGTGCGGTACGCACGGTACATTTCACGCTGCACGTAACGTGTCGCGTAACATGTTTCACCTAACCTCAATCCCCTTCACCCAAATACCTCACGGCGTTGTTTGCCGCTGCTTGTTTTATCCCCCAATTTTGCTACGTTTCTCAAATGGCTATGCGTTGTATGCATTTTCGAGCGCATTTCTCTGCAAATAGATTAAATCCACATAAATTCTAAGCATGTTCACACACACACACACGCACACTCATACAGTCCTACATACTTAAGTGAATACGTAATGCCATTCTTTTACGCGTACTTACCTGCCATTTTTAGGGGATGCAACAGTTACTATCCCTCTTCAGTTTGTTTTCTTAGCTTTTATGCTATTGACTCCCCATACTCCCACGCGCTTTCAAGCATGTTTGCCGCAACTCCACTTTGAGCGCATTATAAATAAATTATAAATCTGTCGGTCTGCAGAAGTTTTCAAAGCACCCATTTCAGGTAAGCGTACGCGCAACGTATTCTTTTCAATTGAAAGTCGTGTGTACTTGCCTGCTTCGTCAGCGATCGTGTCAATTTGCTTTATAGTAAGCAGCGGTCTTTAAGAAAAAGGGGTGGGAAAGCGCAGAGGTGCATTTTTGAGTGAAAGTTTGAAATATTGCGAAAATTAATTAAGTTTGAGATATGTAAGTTTCTGCAGAGTTTTGGGTTTCAGTTCTAATTTACGAGGGCTGCTATATAGTATATTTCTGGCCTAATAATGAAAATAGGAATACTTATTAACGAAAATGGTTTTATTGTTTTTCAAAATATTCTCCATCAAGATTTATACACTTTTACATGCGCTCAAACCAATTTTCGAAGCACTTTTTCCACTCCGATTGAGACACCTCCAAAACATGGTTTTCAGCATCTTCTGGCGACGAAAATCGTTGACCACGCATTATTTTCTTGATGTGTGGGAATAAAAAGAAGTCATTGGGTGCCAAGTCAGGGCTGTACGGCGGATGACCCATCAATTTTAGCCGGTCAAAAAGGCGCTGGTTTGAGCCGATGTGTAAGAGCTCGCATTGTCATGGTGCACAATGATTCGTCTTCTCTTGTTCGTTTTTCGAATTTCTCCGAAGACTTCAGGCAAACAAATGATGGTGTACCACTCAGAATTGACCGTCCTACGTTGCTCAAGCAGAACAGTCGCCACATGACCAGTTTTGCCGAAGAAACAGGCGACCATTTGCTCCGAAGTACTTATTCTACGAACAACTTTCGTTGGATTTGGTTCGTCGTGGAAGATTGCTGTTTTGTTTCGGGCTCATACGCATAGATCCATGATTCGTCACCTGTGACGAGCTTATAAACGTCCTTAGAAGCACCGCGATCGTATTTTTTCAGCATTTCTTTACACCAATCCACACGAGCCTTTTTTTGAGCGATTGTCAAATTGTGCGGGATCCAACGAGAACAAACCTTTTCTACGGCCAGGTGTCCATGCAATATCGAATGTATGCTGGTGGGAGAAATGCATAGGCATGCCTCTATCTGAAGGTATGTTTCATGACTGTCTTGCATTATCAGTTCACGTACGGCATCGATGTTTTCTGGCACAATGGCTGTTTTTGGACGACCTTCACGGAATTCGTCTTTGAGCGAGCGTCTGCCACGATTGAATTCGTTGTACCAGTTTTTCACAGTGCTATAGGATGGTGCTTCATAGCCATACAAAGGTTTTAGTTCATCGATGCACTCTTGTCGTGATAATCCACGTCGAAAGTTGTAAAAAATGATCGCACGAAAATGTTCACGAGTTAATTCCATTTTTTGGCCGAGATAAATTTTTTAATTCCCAGTAAATAAAACAATTCATGATTGAATGTCAAAACGTACTGAGTGATGTTATGCTAAAAAATGTCAAACTTTCCAATGGAAATGTCAGATTGCACCTGGCAACACTTAGTGTTGCCTAGGCCAGAAATATATATAGCAGCCTACGTACTTATAACATCTTCAAATGGAATACGAGGGTTTATATGTATATCATATATGGAAAGTTGAGCACTGAGAGCTGAAACCGTTTTTTTTTTGTTGGTTTCTCAAAATATTGGTCGATATTTTATGTTGTCAGATCGATATACTCGCACATATGTAACTACGTGGTGTGTGATTTGGACATATTAATCGCTTCATCGTTTGAAAAATCAAGTACGATAGGACAGTCCGAAAAAAGTTTGATCAGATGTTATACATTAATTATCTTGAACTATCCTTAATTTTACTTAAATAGAAGCAGATAACTCAAGGAAGTCTATGATGCCACTTCTTCTCGAAATAAGAATTCTTATTTAATATAAAACTTAACAAATAAACTATCCTTGCAAAACCGCCTCTATTTTTGGTAGCAAGTTTATTCTCTACCTTGATTTTTACTTACTTTGCCTAAAAGTATGCAGTTGCATGCATAATAAGGCAGTGTTATCAAATCGACTGTCTCCGTCTCGGTATAAGCAAAAAGCCTTTCTCAAACTCACTGCCGGCATATTTGCCACATAGAAAAGTAAAAAACAGATTATGAAAAAGTTACGCAAAATGATAAATATGAATTGCGCAATTTAACTGTCACTTTTTTTTACCCCTTCCTGTAGCATACCTTTGTGGGCGTATTTTCTGCATACTCACACCTCACGTATGCTGAATATTGCTTACGTCTTTCAAAGTTTTTTAGTGAATATAAAATATTTGATTTTTTCCTCTTTCATATTGTTTTTTGTAATAAAATATTCTCGTCCGACGCGGCTTCTGTACTTCTTTGACTTTTGTGTATTATTGTGGTGTCTTCTCTGCTACATACCCTTTTTCTTGCTGATTCAGCACCATTCAAAGCTAAATACGCCAGCATAAAAATGAAAATAAAAAGTTATTAAAAAATAGATATAAAACAGTTATATTACGTGTATTCTTGCTATGTGGCGTTTGATTATGACTTTTTTTTATCGCATTCCGCCTTTGCTATTTCCTTATGTTGCCGCTGGTTTGCTTGCAAATTTATGTGGTCCATCATTCGAAGTTGACTTTACGCAAAAGTAAAGACACAACCACAACAACAACAACTGTTGTGTCTGTCATAAATGTTAAGCTTCGTAATTTTTCATGCTCACCTTCTTGCTTGGGAGTTGTATCTTCTCGTCTTACCCGTGATGAATTTTTTATAGTTTATATGTACCTTTTTACTACCGGCGCTACTCGGAGTTTCTCAGGTACTTTCTTACAATTTGTTTGTCTGTCTGTTTGCTAGACTGTCTGCTTCGTGAAATAGTGTATTTGCTCGGTACTTGTTGTATTTGTTTTTGGCAAATCATGCTTACTTATTTTGCTGACGGCTGCATTAGTAGATGATGATGAATGCTGAAGTCTCACAGACGCACGTTAGAGTTCATAATATGACCTTTTAGGTAAGAATAGTGCGCTTGAAAGACGAAAATAGAATAGAGTCTCAATTGTTAAGATATCTACGGTTTTTAACGGTTTTTAAATATAAATAAATAAATAAAAAACAGGGTTTGTGCGGAAAGTAATAGGACTGTGCCGAAAAAAAAAAATATTGAACCAATCGTTACAGTTCTTTAAGAACTTTCAGAATAGGCTCCTTCTGCGTCGGTACAGCGCTGCCAGCGCGATTTCCAAGCGTTGAAGGTGTCACGGAAGGTATTCTACGGAAAAGCCTTCAGAGCCGAGTAGCATGCTGCTTGGCTCCCCTCTGTAGTCTCAAAACGCTTGCCTTTCATCGGTCTTTTCAGTCAAGGAAATAAAAATAAGTCAAGAGTGAGCAGATCTGAGGCTGTAGATCGGCTGCGGAAGCGTTGGGATGACGGCCTTGATTAGTTAACTGTTCACATAAACGGCGGTGTGAGCCGGGTCGTTGTCGTGGTGCGACTTACAATCTTGTCGAACCTGATTGACCCTCCGTTTGAGTCTCTTGAGGACTCCCACTTAAAACTTGGCGTTGGCGGTTTGTTCAAGAAGATACCTTTGATGTCAACAAAAAAAAAATTATTTTCTATTTGAGAGTATATATTCACGAAATTTGGTATGGATTATTGTCGAAGGCGACGCTACAATCTCTAAACATGTTATTCAGATCGAACCACTATATCACATACAGCTGTCATATAAACTTAATGATCGGAATCAAATGTTTGTATGGAGAACTTGTTCTTTTGTGGAGATATCTTCATGAAATGCGACATGGATTATTGTTTAAGGCAATGCTACAATCTCCGAACATATTGTTCAGATCGGACCATAATAGTATATAGCTGCCACATTAACTGACCAATCAAAATCAAGTTATTGTATGGAAAACTTTTTTATATGACAAGATTTCTTCACGAAATTTTGCATGGCTTATTTCTTAAGCCTCGTGTACGTTACCCCAAAAAATTGTTAGGATCGGACCACTGTAGTATATAGATGCCATACGAACTGACCGATCAAAATCAAGATAAAACATTTTTATGCGCTTTTTTGTTATAAGAAATGCATCTGTGGAGGGTATTAAAGCTTCGAAGCAGGCGAAGTTTCTTGTCACTCGTATTTTCATGTAACACTTAAACTTTCCATTAAAATGCATATTATAATTTATTCAATTTATTTTTTTTGCACTTGAAATATTTGTAGAATCCTCTTCTTTAACTTGCGTAGACACCGTGGATTTCTAAAATACGCTAATTAATACGTCGACTACCTACCAAACAAATAATTTAGCTTAAAAAAGTGACTTTTCCTTTTAAACCTAAATTTTAAAGTGGAACAGCAGACATTTATATCTCCATCGTCCTAAAAATTACTCATACGCCGCGCTACACCAAAAAAATTTCAATATACTCGTAACGAAAAATCACAAAATTGTGCCTGCTTCTGCCACTAAGTATAAAACTTTAAATGCCGACAACAACACAAATTTATTATTTTATATGCACTTCACGCTCCACTTCACCGAACGCCCCCGAATTGTCATTACACCCACACATACAGTCTGTCAGCTGTGTTGCACTAGCACAACTGCGTAGTGTCTGCCGTCACACACCTCGCTACCTACTGCTCGTACGCAGTGTACACATCAGCTGTGTGTGGGGGCTGTAAAAGGCTCAGTTGCGCCAGCATTCGCGTGTTACCTCATGCAACAAGCAAAAATGCGCCAAGCGACGTCTGCAAAATATTCAACTCATCTGCGTTTCGGCGCAAAAATAAAAAAATAATAATTTATATACAACAGTCGCACTTTCTGCATTTAAATACAAGTAGGTTTGCGCTGGAATGTTGACATGTGTGTGCGTGTGTGTGTGTGTGTGTGTGGGAATGCGGAGCTTGCAACTCAAAAACGGCAACAAACGTGTGAAAAAAGAATTTTACGCTTTTGCACCGCTGTTCCACGCGCATACCCAACTTTATGCCGCTGGGAAATTTACGATTTTTTATATACACCCATAAACATATAAATAAATCTAGCCTACTGTATGGCTTTTTGTTTTTGTAACGTTGCCTTACTATTGCTACTTTCTGCTGCCTCACCAATATCGCTTATGTTATGGCCTATGCGTTGATGCCCACTGCGGCTCACTGTTTCTCACTCAGTGTACATGTGTATGTGTGTGGATTAAGGTCCACCGTTGTCTGTGGCCATTTGCTGCCTGTTTTGGTAATTTGTATTTTATGATTTAAAGCGCCGGATATGCCAAGTACGGCGCGGAAATTTTCGTAGCGAAAAGTGCTTGTTTAACTCAACTTTAAGCTTGAACAGCTTCTCGCTTGCTTTCTGCTACGTTCAAACAATGCAATGTCAGTGTGTTACAGTTAATATAGTATGTGTTTCCACAGTTATTCAGTTGAAAAAAGTAATCAGTCAAATAAGTAATTCCAGTAAAATGCTCTTGATTGCTTCAAAAGGGCAAAGAAGTAAAAAAAAAAAATTAATACAAAATTAATTTGATATGATTAATTGAAAAAGTTTTTAGTTAACGCAAATTTTTATATTAATTTTTTTTAATAATTTTCCTTTAATTACCATAAATAATTGATTTTTGTTGTTTATGTTTCCTTTCAGGTAAGACCGTTTATTCTCAGTAAATTATGACAGTAAGGTGAGTTCGTAACGAAATAAGGGTATTTTTTGAAAAAAATTTGATTGAAAATTTATTGTCGATTTCAAACGAAATTTAATTAAAACGAATAGATAATGTTTTAACTTATAGCTCACACAAAATAGTTTTAAAAGTAAATATCAGAGGTCAACTGAAAAGTCTGCGGCTACCATTGCAAACACATTTTTTGGAAACTCGTTTTTTTTATTCAACATAGTTCCCTTCATGGATGATGCACTGATTGTAGCGACCCTCCAATTGTTGGATACGATTTGTATAATATTATTTGTCCTTTGCTTCAAAATAGATCTCAGTTTCAGCGATCACCTCTCCATTCGAAGACAGTTTATTCCCAGTGAGCATTCTTTTGAGATCTGAGAATAGGAAAAAGTGCCTGGAGGCTAGATATGGAGAATACGGTAGATGCAGAAGCAATTTGAAGCCAAATTCATGTATATTTTCAAAGGCTTTCACTGACTCGTGACATGGTGTATTGCCTTGGTAAAAGAGGAGTTTATTTTTCTTGAAATGCGGTCATTTTTCGCCGATTTCTTCGTTCATGTAATAGCAGCAGTTGGTCGTCCTTCTATTTTCAAGGTAGTCAATAAAAATTGTTTCATGCGCAACCCAAAATACAGACGTCATAACTTTGACAGCGCACTCTTACGCTTTTGAATGCTTTAGAGCGGTTTGATCACATGCGGTAAATTCGGATGATTGTCGATTGGATTTCGAAGTGACATTTTCATATAAGGTTGTTAAATATCTCCCTTCCGCCTTTTTGCTCTTTATTCAATGCTATATAAAAAGTGTAATAGTGATCGGATTTAGTTCAAATATTCGCCGTTTCGTTCGATAATGTCCAAAAATAAATTTAAACTGTGCGCGTCGAAGGATTTGCAGAATAATTTTTTTTTTAGGTTGGTAGTACTGTCAGTCACATTTATTTCAAATTTCACTATTCATTAGTGTTTGAGATACGTGCCATTTTGTGAGCTGCTAAAACTGAGTTTTTCGTTTTTTGCGATGTCGAAATTTGTTGAGCAAAGAATTTGCATTAAATTTTGTTTACGGAATCAATTTTCTGCTGCGGATACGTTGAGGATGGTGCAGAAAGCCTTTGGTGATGAGGCTATGTCTAAGCTATGTCTAAAAATAATGTTTACAAGTGGTGTAGTAAGTTCCAAGCCGGCCGTGAACGTGTCGAAGATGAAGAGCGTCTAGGGCGAACATCAACCTCAACCGACGAAGCTCACGTTCAACAAATCAAAGATTTGGTGTTGAGAACCCCTCTATTAACAATCAGAGACCTTGCTGATGAAGTTGGCATATCGAAAGGCTCAGCCAATACCATTTTGAGGGATGTTTTGCGCCTCAAGCGCGTCAAATCTACACTGGTATCGAAAACATTGAATTTTTTGGAAAAAAGGCGTCGCGTTGAAGTGTGTAAAGCGATGCTTTTCGACTACTAGGGTATCATGAAATGGATTATAACTGGCGCTGAGACTTGGATCTATGCTTACGACCCCGAAACAACCGATCAATCGAGCGAATACAGTGCCAAAAGAGAGCCGAGACCAAAAAAATCGCGCCAAAGTCGCTCAAAAACCGAGATCATGTTGACTGTTTTCTTCGATTATCGTGGTGTTGTGCTTTATGAATTTCTTCCAACTGGTCAAACAGTCAAAAAGGAATATAATTTGAACGTTATGTGTCGTTTGCGTAGTGCTATTCGCCTAAAAAGGCCAGAAATGTGGAAAGACAATTCTTGGTTTTTACACCACGATAATGCACCAACCCATACTGCCCTCGTAATTCGTGATCATTTCGCAAAAAACTCAACCCATATCGTTCCGCAACCACCGTATTTACCTGATCTGGCGCCGTGCGACTTTTGGCTGTTCACCAAGCTCAAAAGACCGCTCCGGGGACACCGTTTTTATACGATAGAGGAGATTCAAGCCGCAGCGAAGACGGAACTGAAGGCCATCCCAGAAAGTGACTACAACCAGTGTTTCGAAGATTGGAAGATCCGTTAGCATAAGTGCATTGCATCGGGAGGCGATTAATTTGAAGGGGATGAAATTGATTTGGAAGAATAAGTAAACAATATTCAAAAGAAATAAAATGTCACCTGGGCACAGTAGTATATTATATGCGGTGCATTCTCCTGAGCGCCTTACAATGAATGTACATCTAAGTTCTAAGCTTTCAACCTGCATATCCACAATCTGTTGAACACACGGCTGTGCTGCAACTGATAATTTATTGCCTTTGCTGCAGCTGTAACAAACTGGAACGCATATATTTTCTTAACATACATTTTCACAATTTTTTCGCATCAATTTCAAACTCGCTGCTTACACATGCTACTTTCTGAGCACTTCGGAAAGTTTTTGTCGAAAGAAGAAAAATGATCTTTCTTACACACCAATTTCTGCTGGCTGTGCCTTTGAGTTTTGCGTTTGTGCCCTGGTGTTTTTGGTTATTTTCTTTGGTTATTTCTCTTTGGTTCAAGCGAGCCGAAGTTATGTTTACATTAACGCTTTTTCGGGTAAAGGATATTGTAAGCTTGGCAAATTGTTGACCTTTATCCCTAGTCACTTCTCGTCCTTGCATATATCCTTTGCACATTTATTACTGTAATTTTTTTTCGTTTTCCTTCTCATTCATTCTGCGAGTTTCTAATTTTCATTTGCTTGGATACTCAATAAATAAAGCGCACAGATTTTTTTCGAACACTTTCAGATTTGTTGTAAACTACTTGCTTGCGCCCTTTTGTACTTTTCCAATTTTTGTTTCCATTCCTTTTTTTTTGCTTTCACTTTCTAGTATCCTTTTTTGCTTGATTTTCCTACTTTCGGTAATTTCAAAAGATTTGCAATTCATTTGCTTTGGTGTTAAACACTTTATTTTTCAATAACTCATTCTCCCTGCCCACATCAGCTTCATCAGAAAGCACTTCCGAAGTCTTTCGTAGCAAGTGCGCGTTCGTATGTGTCTGTTACTGGGCACAAATTGTAGTCCTTCTACTTTCTACAAGGATACGCTTTAGAGAAATTAAGAAAAATGATAAAGAAAAAGTAGCCATGCGAAATATTTGTATTCCGTTCTTCATTTTCTGCCTTCGCAACAAATTTCGTAATACCCGTACAGCCGCTGCGTAGCAAATGGAGGGGAAGAATAGCACTCAAGTACAAATTCCATAATGATGATGTGCCTCTTGCTACTCAACTGTCCGAAGCAACCGAGGCAATATGCCGCATTTAGCAATCGTTGAATGAAAGGATTTTCTCTCAGTAGAGACGCTACTCTGGTGAGACTGTGCGGGGAAGTGTCGGCTTAGTAGTGCCTATTTTGTAGCACAAAAAAATCTTTTGTTCGTTGTGACTTTAAGTTGAGCGCAAAAATCTTACACCGATTCAACTCAAACGTTCGATGGCTTAACATCTTTCTCCGCTCTTACCTCTTGGCTTCTTAACCCATCTTGCTTACTGTTTTCTTACTACTCTTACTTTGATATTGTAGTTTCGTACGAAGTGTATAGTCTACATTGATGCAGCTAGTGTCTGCTGCATTTGAGGGTCTACTATGTCTGCTTTGCCTCTAGGCGGAGACTAACTGAGGTTCGGATTTCGAGATTATTAATTTATAAATTGTAGACGCAACGTTACTACGAGCTTCCTGGAAGAGAAAGGTAAATCTTCTAGAATAATACTTGAACAATTGGTCCTTCAATTGAAATCAATCGATTGGGAATATGTCTTTCTTTTGAAACTTAGCATATTGCTCCGTAATCTAAAATCTGTCGATCGGAACTATCTGTTTCTTTTGCAAACCTGGCTAACTGCTCCTTCATATAAAATCTATTGATCACGACAACATTTTTTTGAAAACTTGGAACATCACTCCTTCATCTGAAATATATTGATTTGGAAACTTTGGACATTGCTCCTTAATCTCAAATTTGGGTGGGTTCTTTTTGCAAACCTAGAAAACTGTTCCTTTATCTGAAATCTGACGACTGAGATCATCTCTTTTTGCACCCGTAAACTTGGTACATTGGTCCTTCATCTGATGTCTATAGATCGAGACTACCTTATGTTTTGGTTTGCAAACTTGGACACTGCTCTTTCATCTGAAGTCTATCGTCTCGATCAATTTTTTTTTTTTTGGCAAACTTCGAATACTGTTTCTTCATCTCAAATCTTTCGTTCTGGCCTATGTTTCCGTGATGAGAATATATCCTTGTGTATTAAGTATAGGGCTCTAACTATGTCGCAAAATAAACTCGGGGACCTACACAGTTTGCTACGCTTTCAATGTCCGCATTGAATTCACCGATCTGGATGGAGTCTTGATTTTATTTCTCAGACCCTACGAGTTTTTCGCCGTTTGCGAAGCAATCTTAGCACGGAACTGTGGGGTTCAAGAAAGTGCTCGGTAATTGCTTCTTCGTCGTCTTTATGACTGGAAGAAATAGGAGGTCCAGGTTTGGAGGTTATGCATTCTTTTTAAAAAAAGTAAAGATTTTTCCAGAACAAAATTGCCTGCAACTTAGAAAACTCAACTTTCAGGTTGTTTGTTATGGCTTCAGTGAGCCTGATTTCATTTCATCTGATTTTTACTGATAGGCAGATCTCCCAATTATTTCAAATAAAAAAAAAAAACTTAAAGACGGAAAGGTTTTACGAATATTTAGGTTCAGGTTCTGCGAAATTTTTTCCGCAGTTTTGAATGTCGTTAGTCTTACGATTCGATCCTTGTAAGAGAAAACTACATTGATAGGTTAATCAAATATTTAGGTTCTAGTTTTTAGACATGCTTGGGAACGGTTTTACTAAGTTTTGGATATAGTTAGTCTTACGACTCGATCCTTGTAAGAGGAAACTATATTGAATGGTTATACAAATATTTAGGTTCTAGATTTGCTTGATTTTTTCCATACACATACGTTTCAAATCAGTTTTGATTTTAGACTAACGACTCGATTCTTGTGAGGACATAAGTTTTATCCATTCTGAAAAATATTTGCATGACGAACCTTTGTCGCATCCCCAGCCTACTTAGTACAACAATGCTCTGCCTATTTATCCCTCCACTCATCCTTTCGTTCTTTCCAGTGCAGTTAGGTTTATTGCCCCGAATGAGTGTGGCTAAAGGATTGACTTGTTAATACGCCTAGCTTTGTTGTTGCAGCCATATACACAAATCTGTTGAGAGGCAAGAAGCGCTAGAGATTTAATATATGTAGCTATGGCTGAGATGTAGATAAGCAGGTATATTTTATGCTGCAAGCTATTTTCGCATGCTAGTTTGCGTCAAATAAATAATATATTACACACTATAAATCTTATATTTTATATTAAAAAAGCATTAGCCGTTAGTGCAGTATTGTTAAGGTCTTAACGGCACTCTTATCAAAATGACATTGTGATCCAAGCTGCAAATTGCTGTCATATCAGGAATAGCAAATTGTTGTTGATTGTGGTGAAAATATGCGAAAGAGTGAAGAGCGAGTTAGTTTATAGCTTAAAAGTTTTATCCTTAGCTAATATATGGTTAAAGTTTGATATCAACTAATTTCATGCAACTTAACCACATCTTCATTTACATCCATTCATCTTTATCACTCTTCATTAATCTTCATTCGCTTCACTCTGCTATTCTTAATTAATTTGTGGCAATGTTTTGTGGTCTCGGCCAACTAAATATCGCGCATTATTTAATACATTCAACAACAACCTCAACTCCATGCCCGCAGTATTTCTAATTAAAAGCTAAGTATGTATAACTGTAAATGCGTCGAGTTTAATTAGCGCAAAACGCGCTGCTTTAATCGTCATAATTGGCATAGAAACTCAAAGGAATCGGCGCGGCAGCGAAACAACGCGAAATCGAAAGCGTGTGTATAATTGAATTGTGGCAAGAAGAGTCGAGAATGCAACTTGTAGCATTAAGTAGGGCCAGGGCAAACGTTTAGTTCTTGATTAGCTATTTAGCCAGCTAAGCATTTATAAATGAGCTTCGCCTTGTGTTCAGTGTATCAAATCCTTAATCCTCTCAAACCCAAGTAGATCTTCCATACATTAGTGATGTGGTGATTAAATAATACTTAACATGTAAGAGTGAGGAGTGAACGTAATGGGAAACACACATATTGACGGTTGTCTGTAATTTCCCTGAAAGATACATATTAAAGAGATATTGGAGTCAGTAAGGCAGTTAAAGCAATGGGTCTTATTTGGCTCATGTTTAGAGTAGGAGTGGGGTTTGAAATGACTGTGGATAATGAACAGTAGTCCATTGTTATTATGAAATCCCTCCGTTATGTAACAATGATTCTAATATTGTGTAATCTTGCAAATCAACCAAAATCTTATCGAATCAAAATTGACCCGGACTGGGAAAAAAATTATATTAAAATACAAATATTTATGATCGCTTTCTAAACAGACTCCTACAAGTATGCGAAAGCTTAATCCAATTTTTCATACAATTGTTAAGATATAAACCTCGGCTGGGATGACATTCACTGTTTTCAACTAAGTTTGGACTTTTCGGTTTTGGCTAATTTTCGGTCCACGTCTCGCCATCAATAATGAAGCGCTTGTTGAATGTAGAGCCATCAGCGACATTGCCAAGGACCTCTACTCGAAATTATTTTTGCAAAAGATTCAGAGCTTTAATTGATCGAGTCTAGCATTGAAACATTTTGGGTATAAGCATCATCCAGAATGTCATTAGTCGATCCATAAGAGATGTTGAGATCCTCTACTATCTCTCTAATGCCAACACGATGATTTTCAAGCACTGTTGGTTACGCATTATCGCTGCTGTTATCGTCCTTATTTATTGAACGACTCGAATGTGGAAAATTCTCCATGGTTTCACGACCCACTCGAATATGTGTTTCTCAAAAAGCAGACTTTCCAGAATACTTCTGCAGCATTTTCGATGATTCCATTGTGAATAAAAAATTTCAAGGAAACTCGCAGTCAGCTGCCAAGCAGAGTAAATAAGATGAAATTTCACTCGAAAGTAAAATTTTTTTTAACAATGTAGCACAAATATTTCAGTTTTCGCAGTTCAAGTTCGACTTAAATTTAATCAGATTGTATAGTTGGGATAGATGGCCAATTCATCATCATGTTGGGGAGATCACACTTAGGTTGTTATGTTCAGTCTTATCGACAAAAAGCTGATGAAGCTGGCATCCGGTAAGATGTTCAATCTTACTGCTTAAACTTCTATTGGACAACGTCCAGTTACAACTCCTACAACCATCGAAAGGTTGACCACGCTCAGAGCGAATATCAGAAATGCTTTATGACTGCACTGCTGCTAGTAGCTAATCAACGCTTGCTGAGCTGATCTAAGCTCCAATATTCCAGTCGTAAACCACAAAAAACCAACAGAGCTCCAACCCTCCGTACCAGTTCCGCAGTTATTAAGACCTAATTATTTTCCTAGCAATCTAAACAGCCTTACAGTTTCTTGCAATAGCGCTATGTCCAGGCACCCAAACTAGTTTCACCATAAAATGGCTCGATGCTTGTGATAAGGAGTCTAGACAACCCTACGCTAGTCTTGAGCGCACAGTCAGCGAACTCAAGGTTAAAGTCACTGCGCTAATAAGGGTATATAGGTATTTACTACTATCTTTATAGCAGCCACTTCCGCTTGGAAGCCGCTGCTGCGGTCTGTACAGTGTACTTATCCACAAAGTAAGCTTTGATTCTCCCTGTAAGCTTTGATCTATCAGTAAACAAGCTCACCGCTTTTCTTCTCCAGCGAGCCCTTCTTTTCCATACTTTCTTCGTAGCTATATGAGTAGAGAAATGACAGCTGGGACTCTTCTTGGCGACAGTGTGCAAGGATTTTGAAAATGGCCGGTCTCGCAGTCATGGAAGCAACCAGATTGTCTTAGTTGAAGGCAGCTATCGCGGCTTCATAGCGGCTATGTCCACCGGTACTGTATAGTATGTAGCAAGCGGGTTCAGCACCACAATTTGTGTGATGAGAGCAGCCCGTTGAACACTCTACAATTTTATGTAGTCTTCAACAAGTGTAGTCTTCTACCATAAACGAATTTCGAGCTGGATAATCTTAAATATTCTGTAGGGGTATTTTTGCATTTTAAAGGGTCCTCCAGTGTTTCTTAACTCGAGAAATTCGCCACAGTCCGAACTTATATTCGCTTTCATTAGTATTTTTAAGTTAAAACACAATCCTTTGTTTACGTCAATGATTGATTTTTCTGACTACTGGGTGGTAGTCGCACAAAGGGACTTATAGCGTAATGCACATGTGTGCGCAAGTATTAGTGTACTTAATGCATTGGCGTTGATTTTGTGGTGGATTGCAATTGCAGTGATGACATTCAATGGCTATTAAGCGAGTGGCATCGACTGGCTGACCGCACTAATAACTGCGAACACGACCAAACACTACTGATGAAGTGGCGATAGAGAGCAACGAATGCAAGCTAATAACAATTGTAGGCGGCACAATAGCAGCGAGCATAGAAACTAATCAACAACAACAACTTGTAGGGTGTTGGAGATGTAAATTAATTGATTGGGGAGCAGTTCACCCTGCAGATGTTGTGCTAATATGTACTACAAGGAAAAGTATTAATGTGAGCATGCCAATTATTAGTACCGTTATTTTTGTGTAGCGTCCATAATTTGATATCAGATAACTTGTACCACCTCGCTTCACTTTGGAATGGGCACAATAGACCTAAAGTCGCGGCACAATCCTCATCTACTTATTTTTTCTTCACCTTAGAATACAAATATTATATTTCAACGGTCGATAAAATTTAAAAAAAAAAATATAATTTATGTGAAAAAAAAGTCTCAAAAATGCACCGCACTATATAAAAATATGTGCCGTTGCGCTCTTATTTGCTTTTGAGCCTTTTATTTTGCTGCGCGCACACAATCATTCTGTCGCTTCATCTTCGCCTCACGTCATCTTCTGCCTTTGGCCAACACTGACGAAACTTTCTGTTCAAGCCATCAAGACCCGGTGGCTGACGCAAATAAAATACCGTTAAATAAAACATGACAATGCACTGGCAAACGACCGCCAAAGGCAGTCAGTGCAAACATTGCCGCAGGCAGCAAGTCGCACTCGCAGCAACAGCCATAAGATGCGCAGCAAGTAAAGTTGAGGCTAAAGAAAAACCGCTACCGCTTGTACGGTTCGAAACATTCTTCGACTATTGATTGCTTAACCCTTAGCCGCTGGGAAGTCCTGCGATCGAATTTCGTTGCGTTGCGGTTACGTTGGCGGCGTTGCAATGAGCGCGCATTACATACAACGGCAGGCTGTTCGGCAGTGAAGGCGAAAAAAAAAATACAACAAATACAGCAGCAACAAGGATAATTCGAAAAAAAAACTCACTTCACTTCCGTTTTGTCATGTACAGCAGCGAGGGCTCAAGTTGCAGCGGTGGAGCGTTGGAAAGTCGTTGGTAATGCTTTGCTACAGACACGCAAGGTTCTATGGACTTTACTCGTACGAGGGTGTGTTTATATTTCTTTAGTTTGCTCATGAAATCGTTATTTTAAAGTGTTGCTTTGTGTAAGTTCTGAAAAGTAGTAAGTAGTAGCATATAAAGTTGGAAATCGGGGAAATCGCTATTTGTTTGGCCTCTGACAATAGAGCTCTTGTTAGGTATGTACCTGTGGTTACTTAAGGACTTTTTGCCGATTTTTGAAAAGATCCAACTACGGAAGTTTTATAGCCTGTCGATCGAGTTTCTGATGGATTCCGAGGCTTTTTTCGATTCATTGGATCGAACCGCAGAGGTTTTTTATTTTATGGATCGGATATTTCACCTTACTGAACCTATACTTAGTCTAGGCCCCAACGAAATGTTTTTTCCCATACCAGGACTTTTTTTTGAAATACTAATGGTTTAAATCGTGGGTCAGAATCCTATCCGAACCTAAATCTATATCTATAGTCGACGTCTGCAAGGATGCAGTAGAAGAGCTGCTGTCGGAAAGCGGTTGTGTGTGTGTATATTGGCTTCGAGACCTCAAAGCAATTCCAGTAAATGAAATAGCTGATGAGATTGCCAAAAGGGTCATCCTTCTGACTACAGAACCAGCACAAGAAATACGGAAGTGACTTAAAAAGATATATAATAAAATTTCCGAAATGGCTGACAGACGGAACATGGCGTGATAGAATGCCTTAAGCACACGCAGGATTCCCAAGTTAATGTGCAAGAACCCCGAAGAAAACCACACATGATTTTTACGCTTATTTTACACAGGGTCTCGAAAGGACTGCAAAACGGTTGGTGGTCTAAGAAAATACTTGTATTAATGGGCGTAAGTAACGGCGATACATGCAGAAAGGGCAGGGAATTAGGCATGAGGGAGATAATAGAACACATCCAATACCTCTGTACAGCATTATCTAGAACTCTTGTTCCATATCTAGGAGCTTCACAGTTCAAGGGACTAGATGAAGTTTCATAATTAGATATCACGTCGTTCTTAAAGTTAGCAAAGAGCGCAGACGTCCTGTATGATGAATACCTCAGCTAAAATTAAACTGACATTACTAAGAAGCAGTAGGTCTATGTATGGCGTGGCAGCCGGTCAGCATAACCTATGTTCTTGTTATAGCTGAAAACATCACTGAAGTAATTTGGAGGAATGCTGCCGAGTTGCCAGTCCTTGGCCAGATAATAATCCAGGTTCGTTTTTGTTCCGGTTACGTTTGTAGACGTAGATAACTGTCAAGGGAACGGTTCGTTTTGTTACTGGCACAAATGGTTCCACCAGAACTCAGTGTTTTTAATTTAATGAATTTTAAGAACATATGTATAAAACTTTCCTGTAGTTTCCAAGCCAACCCTCGTAAGTGAGTGCGCTCACACTCTTTCTTGATATCTCGACGTTGCACCAACTGTTGGTAACTGCCGGCAACGACAGTAACTCTGCCGAAGCGTCAACGACCCAAGACATTTTCGCTGTCTGAACTTTTTTCTTCACTCTGCGCTGCACTTACTTTTCGCCTTGTATCCTTGCAAATTTTTTTCTGCATCCTGCCTTCGACTCGCTGCTTGTATGTCGCCTCCTTCGTTACAACTCATACAGCTATAACCGCATGGCTGGCACGTTGGCACTTGTGCGCCGAATACCACAAACCGCATAGCAAGAGCATAGCACGCGGTCGTGGCGTATATTGCAATCGTTATATTGTCAGTCGGTCGCGCAGTGACGCAGTGACGCAGCGAACCGCGCTCCTTCGCATATTGCAATTATTGTGCGTGAGCCGTATTCGTACTTTTCGCTGCCGCTGTCAGTAATGCAATGTAATGCTTCAAGTATGTATTAATGGATAAGAAAAATGCAAAATAAGGCGAAATGGAAAAAAAATATATCAATTGGTTTCGTTTTCCAGCTGGTGGCTTCGTGTACTCAATATTACAAACTGTCTAAAGTATTTAAGGAAGCGCTACTTTTTACTGAGCGTTCATATTTCACCTGTACAGGGTGTGACATGTTGGTGTCACTTAAAATTTTAGTTCAGGGTTTATATTCAAGCTTAAAGTCCTCAAAAAGGTCTTACTTAGACAATTTATTCTGGCGATAAAGAAAGCGTGTAAGTGTGAGCTTTGGGAAAAATTATAAAACAGAAGAGTAAGAAAGGCTTAAGTTCGGGTGTAAACAAATATATTTCTAATCTCACAGTTTTCAAAGATGAAAGTCGGGCCATCGGCTTTTGTCGTGGTCAACTGGGTACAGGGGGTACTATTACCGCCCTTCTATGTGTGACTTAACGTCCCTAGAGGTTTGTGGAGAACGTTACCGTCGCTCTAGGCAGTGGTCTATCCGGGACACAGTTCGATTTTAAGCTCAGTTCCGACCCACTTCGCCTCCATTCCGTTTCACTATTTTTATTTTTGTTATTTATGTTTATTGGGTCTCCACTAAGAGCCACTATCCCTCTCAGGGAGGGTAGTCGCCTTTAGTCGTCCCAAGGTTAGCTCTGTAAAGAGGCTAAGGCGAGGGTTAACACATGCCCTTATGGGGTAATGCGTTTAGAGCCCACCAACGCAAGGAGGGAACGTACTCCGTCGGCTGCCAGGTTTTTAACGGGTTGGAGGCAGTCTTGGCATTAACACGTCAGCTATTTCTGCAGGGTGTCAGTTCCACATACTCAGGTAGCGGAATTCTTTAACCACCATCTAAGGGTTCAAATAATACAAAAATCCTCAGTGCTGAAATCATAGTCCGAGTCGTTAACCGAGGTCAGGGTCGTTAGGAGTTTACACCGGTCACAGCTCAGTTAGCATCAATCAGGACGCACCGCGTGGAGGCGACTTACCTTAGACCCTGTCAAACACTCAGGTCCACATATTCATTGCTTCAAAATTTATGGTCTGAATTGGAGCATTTCCGAGGTACATATATGGATAAAAAAATTCAGATGATATTTCAAATTGAATTATATGGTAAGTGGGCGTGGTTGTGGATCGATTTCCTCCATTTTCATAGTGTAACTTAAGAATGTTAGAGAAATTTATGTACAAAATTTGATTTATATCTGTCGAGTAGTTCCTGAGATATTAGATTTCATCTAAAAGTGGGCAGTGCCACGCCCATTATCCAATTTTTTTTTTAATTACAGCCTCGGTTAGTTCTTCTGTGGTATTTATTTATTGAGTTATCGCACTTTTAGTACTTTTCAGCATAACCGTTATATGGAGAGTGGGCGTGGCTATCATTCGGTTTCATCCATTTTCATAAATTATGAGGAGGTGTTGGAAGAACAGTCTCTCGCAATAAACTTGTCTTGTCAACCTGATCATTTATTAATTTTAGGTCTTGCAAGCAACCGTTAGTTGAACAAAACCATTCTAGTCTCTAGCAACATGTTGCGAGAGTATAAAAGCCATTTTTTAGTCACTTGTCTCACCCTGTATGCGTGCATGTCTCATCCTATCATTCAAGTAAATTGAAATACATCGCATGTGAAACAATCCGTATTGCAGTAGATTACCTTTATAAGCGTTGCATATGTGTACCGTTACAATGCAAGTTTCGTTTCATTTGCAAGTACCGTTCTAACATATGCTTGAAACATTTATGCATATCCCTTATCTATTCACGCACCTGTTTCCTACGTGTATACACAAGTAGGTGAATGCATATGTGCAATAAAATGCATTGCCCTTATTCATCGCTCCGTGATTTATGCGATCGCACGTGATTATGCCCGTATTCACCGCTGTTATAGCAATAATAATATGCATTTCATACATTTTCAATGCGAATGCGCTTGTAGAATTTGTGCGTCGCCGTACGATTTCATAATACTCGTACTCGTACTTAATCGGCATTCAGCTTGTGCGCTGGCAATCAGTTACTTTCAGGTGGGGCCTCTAGTTATATGTTTGTATGTGTGTGTGTGTGTGAGCATGTGGGTGAATATTTTCCGTAAGTGTGTGAAATCTAATATTTTATGCGTTTTGCAATCATAATCAGTATTTGTAGGTAATTATTGAAAGTTGAGTGGTTTGGCGGTAATATGGAAACGCACGAATGCTTAGCTTTAATCTTGGTGCATACTTAATTTGTGGTATTAAATTGAAATAAGCAATGGTAAAAGATAAAAAAAATGCGAAAGTTAAATAATGCGATCAGTGAAACATTAAAAGTAGGACTGAATATGACGGGTGTTTTTTGAGTAAACTCAATTATGAGCTGTGGCTTGCTAAATTTTTAATTTAAATTTTTTTGTTTAATTATTAGATTTTAAATTTTTAATTGCAATTTTATGAATTTGAGACATTGGTATTAAAAATATCGAAATTGAAATAAAAAAGTTGAAAATTTAATTTTTAATCATAATCAAATTTAATTTTTAATAATAAGTACTAAAAATTGATAAAAAAAATACATAAATTGTTTATCGATCACAGCGCTGGTCTAACTAGAGTTATCATATTGAATATGATGGCATTGTGTGAGTTTAAAATCGTAGAATACGAAAAAAGCAAGCTCGTAAAAATTTTAATGCAAAAATATTTTTATTTTGTATTTTGAATTATGAAATTGATATTTTTTTTTATATTTTTCAGACCGGATTGAAAATTAATTTAATTTTTATTTTTTCTAACCGATTTTTCGGGATAAAAATTTTAAAATTATTTTAAATTAAGATTAAAAAAAATATAAAAAAAATAAAAACAAAAAAAAAACAATTAAATTAATTTGAAATTTAATTGTTTCGATATTAATGCATTATTTTTAGACCCGAATATGAGTCAGTAAGGGCGCACGATACCCTTAATTCTAAAAGATTTAAGATTTTAAATTAAAAATGTTCTGATTTCCTACATTAATTTAAAATTTCTGGTGTAGAAAAATTATATTTTGAGGTTATGTCCACAATGTGTATATACAAAATTTAGAGATCTTTTAATTTTCTACGACATTGCCTTATGAAGTGATTATATCGAATCCGCAGTTTTCCAGAAAATCAAAATAAACGTTTTTAACCTTTAAACTCCACCCCTTCCTTTTTATACCCTGAACAGGGTATATTAAGTTTGTCACGATGTTTGTAACACCCAGAAGGAAGCGTCGGAGACCCTATAAAGTACATATATGTATAAATGATCAGTATGTTGAGCTGAGTCGATTTAGCCATGTCCGTCTGTCTGTCCGTCCGTCTGTCTGTATATATACGAACTAGTCCCTCAGTTTTTAAGATATCCTTTTGAAATTTTGCAAACGTCATTTTCTCTTCAAGAAGCTGCTCATTTGTCGGAACGACAAATATCGGACCACTATAACATATAGCTGCCATATAAACTGAACGATCGGAATCAAGTTCTTGTATGGACAACTTTCACATTTGACAATGTATCTTCACCAAATTGGGTATAGGTTATTTTCTAGGACAGGAACGAAATTTGGTATAGATTATTTTTTAAGGTAACAATGTAATCTCTAAAAAACTTGTTCAGAACGGGTTACTATAGCATATAGCTTCCATACAAACTGGACACATAGTTACTAACATAAATGCACCTGTGAAGGGTATTTAGCTTCGGTGCAACCGAAGTTAACGTTTTTTTTGTTTTTTTTTTTTATTTTTGGTTTTCGCTGGGTTTCGTTCTACTACAAAGGTTGTCATTTATATTTAGGTGTTAGAGAACAAAAAAAGTTTTAAAAATCGCCTTATTGTTTTTCAAAATATTCTCCATTAAGATCTACAGACTTTTGGATACATTTGAACCAATTGTGAAAACACTTTTGCCACTCTGTTTGAGGTATCTCCAAAACATGCGTTCTGAAGGCATCAACCGCCTCTTGAGGCTTCGAAAAACCTTGATCTCTTTATTTTCTACGTACGGGAATAAACAGAAGTCATTCGTTGCCAAGTCAAGACAATACGGAGGATAACTCATCAAATCGATGTTTTGAGTGCTAAAAAATGCAGTTCTACTTCATCTGCATGCTCTCTGTCGTGGTTCGTCTTCAACGGTTGGTTTTTCTGATTTCTTAAAAGACAGTTGGCAAACAAATGATTGAGAACCATTCACAATTCACTTTTATGTCCAGTCTTTACAGAAAACAGGCAAACATTTGTTTCGAAGTGCTTCTTCCACGAACAACTTTCGTTGGATTTGACTCGTCTTGGAAGACCCACACGGTCGATTGCTGTTTTGTTTCGGGCTCATACGCATAGATCCATGATTCGTCACCTGTAACGATTGTCAAATTGAGCGGGATCCAACGAGAACAAACCTTTTTTACGGCCAGACGTTCATGCAATATCGAATGTATGCTGGTGGGAGAAATGCATAGGCATGCCTCTATCTGAAGGTATGTTACATGACGGTCTTGCGTTATCATTTCACGTACGGCATCGATGTTTTCTGGCACAACGGCTCTTTTTGGACGACCTTCACGGAATTCGTCTTTGAGCGAGCGTCGGCCACGATTGAATTCGTTGTACCAGTTTTTCACAGTGCTATAGAATGGTGCTTCATAGCCATACAAAGATTTTAGTTCATCGATGCACTCTTGTCGTGATAATCCACGTCGAAAGTTGTGAAAAATGAACGCACGAAAATGTTCACGAGTTAATTCCATTTTTTGGCCGAGATGAATTTTCTAATTCCCTGTAAATAAAACAATTCACGTTTAAATGACAAAACGTTCTGGGCGATGTTATGCTAAAAAATGTCAAACTTTCCAATGGAAATGACAGATTGCACCTGGCAACACTTAGTGTTGCCTAGGCCAGAAATATATATAGCAGCCCTCGTAATAGTAGGTCTCATCAATGTTATTCCAGAAACCTCTATGATTCACTTGTCTCCCGATCAGCGAAGAAAACTACCTACATCTATATATCTTCTGCCTTATTAGTTCTAAACAATAAATCAAACGTTCACAAGTCAACACTACAAAGCGACCAATTTCGCATTTCATGCATAAGTTTTATAGCTTAACGCTTAAATACGCTTAACATCTTCATCTGCTATATACATATGTATGAAAAAGGCTCGAATAACGCAGGAAATTTCATTTCACTTAACAAAAAAAATTGTGCCTTTTCGCACTAACTGACGTCATTCGGCTTTATTTACATACATATATAAGTATGTGTGCATGTGTGCCTACATAAATATATTCCAACATTTTTGAGGGGTAACTTTCGACCCAAGAAATGCACAACGCTCGACCATAGTTTTATGCTGAAAGACAGAATGCAACAAAAATAACAAAGCATAATTTACAGCCTGCTTCCTGGCATGTGCACTTGTGTGCGTATGCATGTAGATATGTATGTGTGTTTGTGTGTGTGCCAAGTTGTTGGCTAAAGCCGCCTGCCAACAGTTGCCGGCAAGTCGGGCGGCCGGTCGCCTCAAAAGACGCGCTATAAGCCCCCACCTCGCCGCTGAGCAATCAATACTTTGCTTTGTACACTTGCTCTTGTAAGTTATATAATAGTATATGCGTGTGCGTGTGTGCATTGCGTGTTTGTTGAATTTGCCACTTCCTCCATTGCGAAGCCGTGGACAAATTTCGTCATTTTGGTTTCTCGTTCTTCTGCTTCGCTTTGCAGCTCACTAGCCGGCACTTTTGTTGCTGCCTTATTTGTTGTTGTTTATGTGTATGAGTCATACAAAGTTGACTATATGTTTATACCCCACTTTGAAAATCACTACAACTATTGGGGCAACAAAAATGTTGACTGCTGCCGACAACAACAACAACAACAGCAGCGACAACTAAAGCGGCGCATATGAAAGCCGGTGATGACGAAATCAAAGAAAAATGTCCGCATACAATTCACCCTTAAAAAGAGGGTGCTGCAACAGCGTGCGGAGGGTGCAACGGAAAGTTAAAAAAAAAACTGTGGACGGCAGGATGAAGGATAGATATGAGTATACAATATATGTGTCTGTGTGTTTGTAGTGGGTTAAATTATATATGTTATATGTATGTATGTGTAGAAATGCAGCTACAATGCCAAAGTGAAATTGGAAAATTATTGAAGCGTGTGTGTTGCTTATTGCTTTGCTTGTTGTTGCAGATATTCCTACTATTATGAAAACAACTCTAAATAAATGTAAAAACTAGCAAACAAACAAATCGACAAAAGGCAAAAAAAAAAAAATATTGCTTGCAATTGCAATCGGTCTTACTACAGCGCAATCCGCAGGCAGGCAGTCAGCCGTCGTCTGACGATTGAGCTGGAAATTATGGCCCACATTAAATGTGTGAAGTTTTCATTGTTTTAGTTGTAGAGTCAAAGTAAAAAATAATAAAAAATGTTTACTTCGGCTACACTGAAACTATAATACCCTTCACGGTAAAGGTTTCTATACAATAACTTGATTTTTACCGCTGTGTTTATATGACAACTATACGTTATAGTGGTCCGATCTGAACATTACTTTGGAAGACTGTTACGCTGTCTTAGAAAATAATTCAAGCCAAATTTCGAGAAAATATCTCATCAAATAAAAAAAGTTTTCCATACAAGCACTTAATTTTTATAGCTCAGTTTATATGACAGTTATATGCTGTAGGGGTCCGATCTCGAAAATTTATTCGGATATAAAAGCATTGTTTTGGTAAATAATGCATGCCCAAATTCTTCGAGACATCTCGTAAAATAAAGAGAATTCCAATACAACAACCTGATTTTCATCGATTAGGTTGTATGACAGCTATCTGCTATAAAGGTCCGATCTGTGCGATTTGTATGGAGATTGTACCTTTGTTTTGAATAATAATCTATACCAATTTACGTGCGGATATCTTGTCAAACAAAAAAGTTTTCCATACAAGCATTTAATTCCGATTGCTCAATTTGTATGGCAGTTCCATATATTCCCTAGTGAACTGATATTGGCGGTTTCGACAAATGAATAGCTCCTTGAAAAAAAGAGGCCGTGTGTAAAATTTCAGATCAATATCTCGAAAACTGAAGGACTACCTCGCATATATAAGGGCAGACTGTTGGACACGATTAAATCGACTCAACTAAACACTTTGAAAAATATGTTCCATTTTGGTCGTCCACTTCTTGTCATTTGTCCGCTAGTGACACCATTCCATCAAAGTAGAACTTTTCTGGTTTCTCAGCGAAAGACTGTGACAAGTAGTTTTCCATTAAGAGAGCTCTGGATTGACCTGGTGGTGGCTGCATCAAAACTTCCCAGCCATGCTCTCCCAGTTATTGTCGAGTCAATAAAGATGTGTGTAGTGTGTTTTTTCGATTGCTTGCTTCAATCTCATCAATTGTTGAGAGTAAAATGTAACATCAATCGTTCCACCAAACTGGAGCAGCTCATAGTGTATGATCCCCTTCCAATCCCACCAAACACTCAGCATAACTTTTCGAAGTGTCAACCCTTTTTGCGATCATTTGTTGAGCTCCACCACGCTTGGACCATGCTCTTTTTCGCACATTATTTCCGTAGTTGATTCACTTTTCGTCTCCTGTTACCATTCGCTTCAGAAATGATTCGATTTCCTTTCGTTTCAGCAAAGAATCACAGACGTTAATTCGGTTCATTGAATTTTTCACAGACAATAGATGTGGTATCCAAACATCGAACTTCCTTTTGTAGCCAGCCTTTTTTAAATGATTCAAAACCGTAAGATGATGAATGTTAGGATCCATACCGCCACATGGCTGCTTATGTGACAGTCCTGGTCAATCTTTTCCTTAATTTCTTCGACTTTTTCATGGATAGGTCGTCCAGAGTGAGGTGCATCTTTCACATCGAAATTTCCAAAACGAAAGCGAACCATTGTTGTGCTACACGAACTGATACAGCATAGTCTCCTTAAACTTCACAAATTTCATTGGTGGCTTCCGTGGCATTCTTGCCTTTTTATACACAAATTTTAAAATATACCACATTTCTTCATTAATTTTACTAATTTTGGAACAACTGTTACTTTTTACAACTTCTCCGAATTTATTTTTTTTTTTTTGGTTAAAGAAGTTTAAAATCTCAAAATTCTAATAATATATGGTATGACACAATGTGATTGGTAGCGCTGGAGATATACGATTGCAACGACATCAATTGACAAAATACGAAAACACAATATATGTGACCTGGTCTACGAAAAGGGGGCTTAGGTGTCAAAAAATCATTTTTTTTTTTTTTTTTTTTTTTTTTTTTTTTTTTTTTTTTTTTTTTTGACACCTAAGCCCCTTTTTTGTAGACCGGGTCACATATGTATATTCTTTAGGGTCTCTGGCGTTGCCTTCTGGGTGTTTAAAACTTCTTGGCAAACCTAATATACTCTGTTTAGGGTATAAAAAATCAATAGTACTAAAAGGGTTGCATGTTTATAGGAGCAATCTTGTCTGTAAATTTGTTCAAATATTTTTCCATATACATATGTATACATATGTATATACATATGATTACCCAAATTTTTCTTGGTTTTTTTACTTCATTATTTTTTCTTGAAGGCAATTTTATTCGGAAAGTTGCAAGTTTCCTGCACGATTATTATTTTATTATTGCATCACTTTAAATGTTTTGTTTTCTCAAATATTTTGTTTTCAAATTTCGTGTTGTTTTCACTTGCAACTTGCAACAACAAACTAAAATGGTTCCTTAGTGATGACTGTGTATTTTTCACGCTTAGTCATTTGATTGCCCGTTGGTTGGGTTCAAATAAATTTTAAGAAAAAAATGTAGAAAATTTAGCAGATTGTGCTTAAGAGTTTAACAACATATTTCTAATTGCATTTATATGTTTTACATTTGTGAGAAAATTAACAGTGATTCATACATTTTTAAGAACTATTGGCTGTAGTCATAGTGTTGAGCATCTGCTCAAGTGATTGGTGAGCAATTCTGGTAGCCACTAAGATGCAACGTTCGTGTTCTTATACTCATATTATGAAGTTTTTTGTTGGCTTGGTTGCGACGCTCCTACAGTTAAGTGCTGTTATATAATTTCTTCCTGAGATTCCCTTGAAAATTATCACAAGTTTATGCGTAACTGACGGGACGCATTTAGCGAAGTGGTGCTGTCCTATTTCCAATTAAGCATCTAAAGGTTAATATATATTTTAGCGGTTGTTAGTGTAGCCGTAATCTGAATTCTATTTCGTGAGAGTATTAATTAGTACCATCACCGCCAATTTAAGAAACGTTCCGTAGAGATCGGTTTTGCTGGAATGGGTCTATAGGGGAACAGCCTATTAGATGAGCGGGATTCACAGCATATGCAAAAAGCCTTATCATCTGTATAATTAGATCTTAGACTGCTACAACATTCAGTACAAAGTTTCGCATATTTCACTCTGGTTTAACGAAAAAACTCGAGATCGTGTTTTGATACTTATCTAATGGCGGCCGGTTGAACGTTAGCGGAATCGCCGTAGATTTTGTCCGACTGCCTTTTCATAACTTGACCTGTTTGGATCAGTTATTGTAGTAATGCCTTTTAGCCGCAAGCGCTCTTTTAAAATCTTTAATTTAATTTTTCATATTTTTTCATATTCGACCACATCGCCGGAAGGTGTAGGGCTGCGAAAGTTGATATTAGTCTCAGAGAGTCTGGGTTTTTGAAAAAACACATGTCTGGACACTCGAGGAATCCTCACTCACTTTGACTTCACACCGGATCACTTGGATCATGGGGTCGCCAAACCGAACTCTCGCTGCTCTTTCCCTTCTCATGTACCGGCGAGGGAGTTGAGGGTGGTAAGAAGCCGCTGGAAGATAGAGGCTGCGAGCTTCTTCACGGATGGGTCAAAGCTTGAGAAGAAGATTGGTTGAAAGGTTTTCTATCAGGAGCTCTCTATCAACTCCAGTTTTAGACTTCCTGACTATTGCTGTGTCTTCCAGACATTAGAGAGATTTATTGCTGCGGAGTCTCCTTCAGAGATGTGACCATCCTTGGTGTCATAAACAGCGCGTTGAGGGCTGGTTGAAGAGTGCTTAACCTCGTTATCAATTGAGTGACTTTGTGATAAGACTGGTATGGGTCACAGCGGAATCGCAAGAAACTGTACAGCTGATCAACTAGTAAGAAAAGGCACCCTCGAACCGCTATTGGTAGAATGGGAGAAGCTGAGGTGGAAAGCAACTCAACACTTTCTTCTTGACAGTTCCACGTTTGTGAGGTCAAGACTTAAGCACTTGGAAGCGCATATTTTCAGATGTCCCACCAAGCTTGCGGGAATAGAAATTAAACGCTTGTGCAAATTTGTACTGGCTACTAAGGTAGGTAGCACGACGCTTCTCCACATACCTTGCTTCCGCTGGGTTATCGACCTTAAAAATAGACCGTTCCCACTAACAGCTACACTTTTGGCATCTCCTTCTTTCCCCGCTTTGTAGCCACACTTCAACTACTGGATTTGGTTACGGCTGCCGCTGGCGTTGTTGCCTTCTTGGAGCTAGGCTTAGCTTCAATCCAGAGTTAATGCTAACCTTTAAACTTAGTTCAAGCCTCGTTTTTGCCTTAGTTCAAGCTGATAGCGAGCTGGTTACAAACGCTGTTCTCTTATCGGAACAACTAGTTTTCTACTGCTTTTTTTTCAAGAGATCTGAGCTTCTTTAATCCTTTATTGTTGTTTTTAAAGTTTTGGCTCACATTTTGAACCATGTGTGTAGTGGAAAGTAGGACGCTATTGCCCCCGGCTATCTTATTATGGAGAGCATCAGTAGGCCCAGCCAAGTTGGTCCTAAGCTCGGATGGCATTACACTTTGATCCAGCCCTGTTTTGTATCCCAAACATAGAAACCCTTTCCGTCTGAATGCTGTGCAATTCAGAAGCAACCCGGATAAAAAGTCGAACCTTGGATAGTTACCCCTCAAATACAACAACCGTAACTTGTTACCAGCCCGTCCCTACTATGTTCCCGATACTGCAGTATCATTTACCATTTATCTGTCGCGGCCCTAAGGGGAGGGAAGTTTTTGAACAATCCAAATACCGAAAACGTTAATTTAACCTAAACCCCCGTCATCACGTTCAGGGGAGCAATGTTGAGAATATGTAGTGAGAGAAAGAGTCAGTCGAGAAGAAGAATCTTTTAGTAGGATGCTATGGAGACTCAGTTTCTACAACTCTACAAAAGTATAGACCTTAGTCACTACATTAGAGAACGTTCAGCTTCAAAATGTTAAGATTAATGTATAATCTTTTATCTATACCACGGATACACGGATACTCATCTCACAGCTTAATTGGTTAACAATAATATAATTGTAGCTCATTTGTTGATATCTAAGCGCAATTGTCAAATTCATAGAAATAATTCATCTCGACTAGTATTCCCTACAAGTAGCAGCTTCTCTGCTATTTTTGCGACTGGTAGAATTCTGTAAGTGCTAAATACGAAATCTTTACTCAGCACTTGCATAGATATGTATTTGATTATCTAATTCACACTTTCTCTTGAACACTCCCCAAGTGCAAATGCTAAACTTCTACTTACTTCAGCGCTTCCTTTACTTCCACCATTCGTATATTTCTGTCATTTTATTCGATTTTCCTGATAGTCTTTCATTTTCTTTGCTTTTCTGGCTTTGTCTTCATTTTCTTAGCATTTCGCATATAAGTATTTTAGCAATTTTTCTACAAATCTCTACCCAAGTCGGCACGGTCTGGTGATCTCTGCAATTGCTGCTCCACTCAGCTTCTCGCATACTTGCTTAGCCTTCTCGACCAGTGCTCGTGTTCACAACTTGTATTGTTTGTTGCCAGGCGTGTCGGCATGTCGGCGGCGCCTTTTCTTTGCAAAGCGCCGCTGTATACATACATATGTGTATGGTTGTATGTGTGCCATTCTTGCAATTTTCAGTTTTGCATGACTCTTTAGCTTAACACGCTCGTCATTTGGCCTTTTCGTGCGCTTGGCATGCTGCTCTTTGCTAGCTGATTTCCCTATTCAAATGTGCTGTATATGATGGTTTGTTTGTTTATCGTATGTAAATATGTAAGCGATATTGTGCTTTCTTGGCCTTTGCTCACTGCAATTTATTGAATTTTATTTTCGACATTTCGCCAACTACAATAACATTACTTGCTCGAGTGAGTGTAGGGAGCAGTGAAACACACACAAATGTATTTATGTAGTTGTAACTTGTGTGCATGTATATGTTTGTGCGGAACCTACATCACATCAGCAGAATCAGTTTGTGACCTAACAACGGTTGTTTACCGCCTTGCGGCTCTTGCACGCCATCAACTTCCTTCATATGTTATTATACCCTGAGCAGAGTATAGCTACACAATTCACTCAGTTTTTGACTTATCGTTCTGAAATTTTACACGCATGCTCTTTTCCTCTAGAAGCTGTGCCTATTTGTTGGAACTGTCGATATCAGACCACTATAGCATATAGCTGCCATACAAACTGACCGATCAAAATCAAGTTCTTGTAGGGGGAACTTTTTCATTTGACGAGATATCTTTCCGAAATTTGGCATAAATTATTTTTCAAAGCAACGCTATTATCTGTGAACAAATTGTTCAAATCGGACCACTAAAGCATACAGCTGCCATACAAACTGACCGATCAAAATTAAGTTCTTGTAGGGGAAACTTTTTCATTTGACGAGATATCTTTACGAAATTTGTCATAAACTATTTTTCAAAGCAACGCTATAATCTGCGAAGAAATTGTTCAAATCGAACCACTGTAGTATACAGCTGCCATACAAACTGACCTCTCCAAATCTAGTTCTTGTCGGAAAAACTTTTTCATTTGAGGAGGTGTCTTTACGAAATGTGGCATATATTATTTTCCAGTACAACACTATAATAAGTGAACAAATGGTTCAAATCGGACCACTATAGCATATAGCTGCCATACAAACTGATCGATCAAAATCTAGTACTTGTGTGGAGACTTTCATTTAGAACGGGCATTCCAGCTTCGGTGCAACCGATTTAAAAATTTTTCTTGCTTTTGCCATCTTTATTGTTGTTGCTTTTCATATTATTTATACTTTTTGTCGGCTTTAACGCCCAACAGCGGCAGCACTTTGCACCCAAACGCACGCACACAGACACATCTAAAGTTTGCCGGTGTTGTTTTTGCTGTTGTTGCTTGTTTGCCGGGTTTCCAAGCAGCGACGCGTCGCCTTCAGTCTTTCTTTTGCCGACTCCAGCATTGCCACCAGCAATTTAGTCTTTAGTTGTAGTTGTGTTGGTAGTTCTTGGTACGCAATGACATTGTTTGTGTTCAAATTGAATTTTCTCTCATTCCGTTTTGGCATTTCATTTCTTCTAGTTATTACTTACAAGAATTTGTGTTTGTCTTTTGTTGTTGCTTTAATTGTTCTTTTTCTTACTGCCTCAATAGTTGTTCATTTTGCTGGCTGCTTCCGTCATCAAACTCACTCTTTCTCCATCAATAATGGGTATCGCTGAGCGTCATTGTGTGCCCATCGCTTAGTTCGTGCCACACGCTATCGTTGGCTCTCTTCACGTCTTTACATACTACCTAACTCAAGCCCGAGTGGCAAGTCTTTATTGTTTTTTTTTTTTTTTTTGGTATTTTTCGCAAAAAGTATAGGTCTCTTCCTCCTGACCCCTAGTATTATACCAAATCCATACATACTTCCAGTTCTACTCGCTAAATTCGCTTGTAGGCTGTTCAAGAGAACTCCACTGTCAGCTGACTGCCTCTTGCCTTCATAGGCGCTGTGGCAGAGTCCAACGACTTCTCAGTTGCTAGCCCGACCGACTGGTTTGGTTTTTAATGTCTTTTCGAATATCTTTTGTATTTCTTGTGCTTGTAGGCGTTTATTTCTGCTTGATGGCTTCACATTGGCATTGGACATTTGTATTCTGAAGTGTCTAGTTCCTTACGCGTGCGTCTTTGAAAAGTGGTATTTCTTCTTTTCTCCTCCGTTTATTTGAAGTTAAGATTAAACGTTTCCTGCGCAAAAGCTTGCATCGAAGGGGAATGTGGGTTGTCTGGTCATGCTGTTGGCGGTTTCACTGTCTTTGTAGCTCTAGAAATGCTGAAGTTTTTATCTACAAGTTGCACATATATGTTGGCGGCTGGAAAACGGAAGAATACACATGCAAGACTGAAATACCGATAGGCGTTTTTACTGTTCAAAATTGATATGCAGGAAGTTTTAAAAATTGATACCAGATGTTTGCAATAAATTTAGAGGCGAACGCAGCGTTCATAATTTGCACGTACAAACATATATATGTACGTTAGAGTCTGTTTTGTGTAGAATGAGAACAAGCTGGTTTCTGCTGGAAGTCGAATTTGAATCGTCTACTTACGCCTAAGACATGAGAATTGGCCAAGATTAAGAAAAAATGACTGACGGGACTAGGGCGCAAACATTTTATTGAATATAGAGGCCCGAATCTCACTGGTCTGTCTGTGGTATATGGGATGACTTCTCGTTTGGTATTGGTTGATTAAAGGTTTGATCTGGGCATTATTGATGTATCCATGCTTTGATTTCCGCTTATCGTTATTTACACTAGCACTCAATCGTTCGGTTACAGTTATCGGCCACCTGCCGCCTTTTTGTTCTTCAAGCAGATAATTGATATTCCAACCTCATTATAGTCGGGTAATGGATCAACTATTCCATCGTCATCGATTGGGGAATCGAGTTCGTATCTTCACTACAACAAGATAGTGGTTCGAGTCGATGTTGAGTCCTCGGAGCGTATGCACGTTATTTGAACAGGTTTTGCCATGGATTCTGAATTTTCCGACTATTCTACCAAAGATGCCTTTTTTGCCCACCCTGGCATTAAAATCGCCGGTAAAATTTTTACATAGTGGGGGCAGTCATCATTAGCGCACTCCAGCCGCTTATAAAAGACATGTTTGGTCATATCATCTTCCGGCGGGGCGTAATTTGAAAAATTTTGTATTGATGTGGCTTGTGGATAGACACTCATCCACCGGAGTGAATGTCAGGACTTAACCAGCTGGTCATCGGCATCTTACCAATTAAGGGGCCGGACATTCCAGCTACATGATTATTGTCCTTATTTCGTTTGCTGTGGTCGCCATAAAAAGTGGGGTCTTTCATTCTAGGCTGTTGTTTCTTTTTCCATAGGCGGTTCGGGTCCAAAGCCAGCTCATAACCTCGCTAGGCGAGTAATGTAGAGTTTTACATATCGCGCCGCTTGTACCAAGATGGACGCCCGCTCGCAGCTAGACTTCAGCGAACCCTTAAACCGTATATGCTGAAATGGCTCCGCTTCATCTCTTTTAGCCGTGACCTCAAGCGCCACGCGGGTTGCCTACCGCATCTTACACAGGGGTTATTCACGTTTTCAGGGTGCGCGGCAAGCGTAGAAATTTGGTATAGACCTACGACTGTAACTGCTTGCACTGAAGCATACTCCATTACATGTATGCTGGAGTCTTCTCTCGAAAGGCTTTCTATCAACACAATTGTAGTGTCTTTCAGGCGGTGGTGGTTCTCATCAAGGTAGCAGTAGATGCACTGCTCCGAAGTGAAGCTTCCCAAGAGCAACCACTACTTCACTGTTAACGCAAATTTCAAATCGACATAATTATCGATTATCGATAATTATCGATTACCGATAATTTAAGATGAAAATAGATTTAAATTTCGATAATTCCAGATTAAAATGTCAATAATTTCAGATTAAAAGAACCATAATTAAAATATCGATAATTTCAAATTAAAATATCGATAATTTAAAATTAAAATATCGATAATTTCAAATTAAAATATCGATAATTTCAAATTAAAATATCGACAATTTCAAATTAAAATATCGATAATTTCAAATTAAAATATCGATAATTTCTCAGATTAAAATTATCGATATATGTATATTTCTGGAAAATTTTAAATTTTTCGCTGTACAGATATTTATGTTTAAGTTTACTATAAAATGTCGATATTTCCAGATACAACTAACATACAATTTTGGAGAAATAGCAATTCTTTGATATATTATATAATTATTTTTCTTCTAAGATTAAGTACCACCATTTTTTTAAACAATTGTCTTGCCTAACAAACTTTTCTGAAGAGAAAGTTTCATTATTTTGAACCGTAGCTCATAAAAACTCTGTTAATCAACAGTACATTTACAGCGCTGGCGGACTAGTGGTGAGTTACTTCAACCTCAACTATTTTTGTTTCTCAGGAAGGAGAAAACTACGATTTTCGAGCGAAAATTCATTCGTCGAAATATTTTTTTCTAGGTTGGTAGGTTGGGTTCAGTGGGCCAAGTGTCACATCAAATAATCATTGGTGTTTATACCCTCGTCTTTCTGAAGTACATAAAGTGCATTCGGCGATTTTTACGATAAGCGAAATTATTCAACAAAGAATTAAAAATACACTTAGAGGTAATGGACATATATCTCTGTTGAATTTCAGTAACTAATGCCGAGGTATTGTTAGTTCAAATAAGCAATAAACAAAAGTATGTTTCCATCAGCGCCTCCTTTGCGATATCATTTCATTTTCCAAACTATTAATTTCGAGTTCACCGACTGTTTGCCCAAAGAAAATGATTTTCACTTCCTTGAGGCAGGTCCGGCAAAAAGTCAATGGCCTGGCACATAATTCAATCGCCGCAGCTTAAAATCAATTACTTTCAGTGGAAATATGCAAATAATGCAATAAAATTTTTTGTGCTTGCGGTAGCAAAAGCTGACTGCATAAGTGTGCACTTACTTTAACACATACACATATATGTACTCCTATGAGTGTATTTGGACGCAGATAAGTATGTGAATGTGTGGATTGTTGGGCACATATGTGGAACAGCTGCTTTTGACGCCTTAGGCGAGCAACCATTTGCTCCTTTTGATTTACAACGGCCCCACGGCTGACGCACACACACTCAAACAACACATGTATGTATATGCATATATACATATATGTATGTGTATATACATACAACTCGCATATGCACTATAAATTCCGCTATGCAATAATTTCTGAGAAATCGCGCAGCAGGCATGCATTTTCACACCAAAGAAGTGCTGTGCCGCCTGTAGCCACGCTTGTGTTTTGTCGAGTTGGTTAAAGAGATAAGGAGCTGCAAAAGCTCGGTTGTACCAAATACAATTGCACATACATATTATATGTAGCATGCCACGAATGGTATATATATTCATATAGTAAAGTGATTTTGTAGGGCAATATGAATTGAAGCGTAAAGTGAGACGCTGAGGAGGAGGCTGCGCTGTGAACTGCAGCAAAACACATGATAAACTTACAATTTTGCCACATTCAGCGTTGCAGCCACACAATGCCGAGAATGCGGCAATATAACAGTACACTGCAGCAGCATGACTGACGCTTTTGGTATTGTTCTAGTTGTTGTTGGGCAATAATAGTGGCAATGACAGCAGCGCAAATGCATAGCCAACAGTGTGTGCTAAAAGTGTTATGCGCATAAGAAATGCTTCCTTTTTATTCTTCTATATATGTATATATGGATGTACATATGTATATCGTCACATACAAAATAACGTAACATCACCTTTCATAAGTTAACAGGCGAAGGAAAAACGTTATAATGAAAATCACTCATATTGAAGTAAATTTGAGTTTTGGTTATAAAATGGTTGTACATGGGTTATAAAATGGTTATATATTGGTTATTATAACTGACAGTGATTTTCGATATTTTTTTTATGATATGTCGTTTTGCATTTTAGGTGACGATGTGTATATATGTATATGAAATTTGAGTTTTGGTTATAAAATGGTTATATATTGGTTATTATAACTTACAGCGATTTTCGATTTTTTTATTATATGTCGTTTTGCATTTTAGGTAACGATGTGAATATATGTATATGAAATTTGAGTTTTGGTTATAAAATGGTTATATATTGGTTATTATAACTGACAGTGATTTTCGATATTTTTTTATGATATGTCGTTTTACATTTTAGGTCACGATGTGTATATATGTATATGAAACTTGAGTTTTGGTTATAAAATGGTTATATATGGGTTATAAAATGGTTATATATGGGTTATTATAACTGAGAGCGATTTTCGATTCTTTTTATGATATATCGTTTTGCAGTTTAGGTGACGATGTGTATATATGTATATGAAATTTAAGTTTCGGTTATAAAATGCTTATATATAGGTTATAAAATGGTTATATATTGGTTATTATAACCGATAGCGATTTTCGATTTTATTTTCGATATTTTTTTCATGATATGTTGTTTTATATTTTAGGTGATAATATTTATATACATACATATACATTTGTAATTTATGTGTGCATATGAAATTACACAAAAATCCATATACGCGCCTATTTACAAAATGTATACTATACATATGTACACAATGCAGAAAAATAGTTGAAGGTTCATTACACTACAATACCATTATGTGCCGGCGCACGCGAAGCGAAGCATCACACGCCAAGGCAGGCAGGCAGGAAGGAAGCCGTGCGCAAGGACACACAACGGGTTATCAACTTCACAGCGTTTTGCTTGTGGTCGTGCGATAAGCTACTCACACACACACTCATACACACGCGTACGTCTGATAACATGCACAGTTATAAAGCAAGTGGCTGTTGTATGCAGTTTTGTCAGAGACAATGACATTTGATGACAATCACGCTGCATATTCGATGGAAAATTATGCATACCAACCACACGCACACTCTCTTGCTTATACACTTCTATGAAATTTATTAACAATAAGTTTAACACAAACAATAACAGTACTTAGCAAACAAACTATAATGAAGAACAACAACTATTAAGCAAGCAATTTTGAGCGAATGCAGAGCACAGTGCGCAGCAGAAAAGCTTTTAAGCGCAATGGCTTGCCATTCTTATACTTTCACTTCACTAGAATCTGGAAGTTATCATAAGAGCGAAGTGTTATTTATTCACACAAAACTAAAAAAATATTAAAAAAAAGTTTAGGCTATAAAAATCATTATCGTGATTTTGAACGAACTGCATATTTTCGAAGGTGTGATGTCGCCTTGGATACTAATCCGAATTTCGTGCAGATATTTTGTCAAATAAACAAGTTTTCAATGCAACGACTTCATTTCGATAGGTCGGCTTGTGTGCACTCCAGTTGTCCGATATGGATAGTTGCGATAAATTGTTGGCTTTTTGGAAAGAAAAAAAACGAGTGTAAAATTTCAGGTTGAAATCTCAAAAATTTAGGATCCACATCACTGTTGAGAATATTAAAATTCATGACTTTTGAATGTCAAGCAAAGCTTTTAAAAGTCCTTAGATATTATTAAATAATTTTACACAGGCTAAGCAGCTCTTTGAAATTTTCTCTTTGTTATTCGCCAGCCATACAAATATTTGCGAAGCGAAATGTACGTTGAAAGTAAATAGAACAAAACTTTTACAAATTTCATACAACTTTTAAATTCAATGCAAATCTAGAAGTCGATATAATTATCGAATATCAATAATTTCAGGCTAAAATTATCGATATAAATTTCTTAAGAAATCGTAATTTTTCGATAAATATATTTATGTTTAATTTTATTATCGAATATCGATAACTCCAGAAAAAATAATCGAAATTTATCGATATTTCCAGATAAAAGTAATCAAAATAGCAATTTTTCTGACATATAACTGTTTTTGTTTTAACATTTTGTATCGGCACTTTTTTATTTATTATTGAATATCGATAATTCCATATTAAAATTATTATAAAATTAAAATATCGATAATTCCATATTAAAATTATCGATATATATAAATTTCTAGAGGAAATGTACTTTTTCGATATGCAGATATTTATGTTTGAGATTACTATCGGATATCGATATTTTAGATAAAAATAATTGAAATATTTTCCGGAGAAAAGAAAAAATAATCGCAATATTTTCTGAAGAAATAGTAATTCTGAAATTGTAATTTTTGGATATACAGATATTTATGTTTAAGTTTACTATCGAATATAACTATCTCCAGATAAAACTAATTGAAATACTATATTTTAAGGAGAAATAGAAATTCTGTGATATATGTGACCTGGTCTACGAAAAGGGGGCATAGGTGTCAAAAAATATTTTTTTTTTTTTGTTTTTGACACCTAAGCCCCCTTGTCAAAAAATAATTTTTTTTTTGACACCTAAGCCCCTTTTTCGTAGACCAGGTCAAAAATTTAAAATTATAACTATTTTTGTTCTAAGACTAGGTACCACCACATTTTGAGGAGAGAACTTTTATGAAAAAAATTTTCACTATTTCAAAATCTAGATCACGAAAACTCGGTTAATCATTCAGTTGATTTCAACGCTGAGATACCTAGTGGTGAGTTACATCAACGTCGGTTCCATTTGGTTGCTTTGAGGAGTCCTTCTGATTCTTAAGAGGAGGAAACTACCAATTTCGATAGTGAATGCTACTGTGTTCGCGCGTAAACCCATTCGTCGAAATATTTTCCTTTTCTAAGTTGATATGACTGCCAGTGATATCTGTGCTAACTGTCACATTAAAATATTTATAAGTCTTTGGTATACGTTTGTCTCTTTGAAGTACATAAAGTGCACTCGGCCATTCTTACGATGAGTGAAATTATTCAACAAAGAAGTTCCATTAAATTTTGTGTGCGAAATCAAATTTCTGATGCCGAAACGTTCAGAACGTGTTATCGTCTGTGAAACAATGCTGTCTGACTACCAAGATGTCATGAAGCGTATTATGGCGCTGATTCTTGGATTTATGCTAACGACCCGGAATAAAGTCATATTAGACATTCAATACTATCGCATTTCGAAATGCTCACTTAAGACAAACTATTTTTTCTGGTCAAGCAAAATTCATGGCTTCACCACATCACAAGTTGCGTACTCATATGCACCGACTCACTAAAAAGTACACCCTCCTAGCGCACATACGTTGCTTACGGCTCTCGTCAGTTCTCTAAGGACAAATGTGGCACCAAAGCTCGCCTTCTCTCAAATTAACTCGCTTAGCACTAAACCCTTTTTATTTTGTCTCTAATTGTCAAGAACTATGCACTGCATATATTATTTAAATACGTATAAGCCATTTGGTTTGTGCTATGCAGAAAATTACTAGCTGTCAGTTGGGAGTAATGCAATTTGCTTTTATTATTGTCATGCAACGTGCAGATTAGTCGTTGGAAGGATAAGCAATTTGTTGGCGATTTAAGCGCTTATAATGAAGGGTTTACTAAGAGTGGTTAAGATAGCAATATTTTAGTTGAAGGCTTATATTATTTAACAATAAATTTCCGTTTTAGTTTTGTAAATATTTTTAAGCAGCTGCTTATATGTCGAAACCGCTGATGTTGGGCCCCAAAAAGCATTTAGGTTTCATACGAATTGATAGGTCAAAATTAACTCTTTCTATGAAAGACTTTTTTATTTCATGAAATTTTTTCACGAAATTTATTATGTCGTATTGGCTAAGGCAATGCTGCAATTTTAGAGTAATATTTTTCAGATCGAACCGCTAGAGCGAAGATGAGATGAAGAACTGAGCGATAAAAATCTAGCTCTTGTATGAAAAACTGTCGTATTTGACAAGTTATCTTCATGAAATTCGCTGAAGATTATTGCCTCTAGTAGGCCTATAATCTCCGAACGATTTGTACAGATCGGGCCCCTATAGGTTATAGCTACCATATAAACTGATCGCTCGAAATCAAGTCTTTGTATGAAAAACTTTTTTCTTTGGCAAGATATCCTCACGAAATTTGACACAGATTGTTGTGTATGGCAACGGTATATGCTCTGAAAAAATTGGTCAGATTGGACCACTATAGCTTATAGCTGCCATACAAACTGGTCGGTCAAAAAGTAGTCTTTGTTTGGAAAACTTTTTTATTTCAAAATATATCTTTTCAAAACTTTTCATAAATTATTGCCAAATGACAGTGCTGCCATGGCCGAATAAATTTTTCAGATCGGACTACTATAACATATAGCTGCCATACAAACTGACCAATAAAAATCAAGTCTTTGTATGCAAAAACTTTTTATTTTCGAAGATATCATTTCAAAACCTTACAATGATTATTGTCAAATGATAATGCTATCATATCCGCATGATATTTTCAAATCGATCCATTAGAACATATAGCTGTCATATAAACTGAACGATAAAAAGCAAGTTCTTGTATGGAAAACTTTTTTATTTGATAAGATATCTCGATAAAATTCGGTATAAATTATTACTCAAGACAGCGCTGTAATCTTCTCAGAAATTATTTAGATCGGACCACTATAGCCCCTAACTGCTATACAAACTTTAGGTTCAAAATCAAGATAAAGGTTGTTTTGTATCATTTTATGCTTTAAAAAATGCACATGTTGTTGTTATTATATTATATTATGCCCCTGATGCAGCTGAATTTAAAATTTGCTTTTATTGAATTTTTGTAATTTTTTTAAATATTTTATTTCTTAATTTTTTATAATCTTTTATTAACCTTTATTGTTATTTTATTATATTTTCATATTATTATTTTTATATATTTTACTATGCTTTCCTGACAAATATTTATCTCTCATTGCATTAAAGTTATTGATTTTTTGTTCTTTCTCATTTCCAGGTAAGTGACAACAACAAATATTGCGAAAGTGCCATGTGTGCATACCAACTAATAAAACATATGTATATAAGCAATATAAAGCGGTGAGTGTGCAAGAAATTAATGAAGCGTTAAAGAGCGTCAATATATTTTTCATGTATCTAAGTGTTTCAAACGCCAATGCTACTCCATTACATTGTAGCTGCATGCACTTCATTTTATTGCCATACCCCACATTCGACCACCCCCTCTGTTAACCGTAGCCGTTTTAAAATGTGCTTTTGCAACCGCAAGTGACTCGTTTGCTATGTAGTGGACAAGCCACACTCATACTCAACTGATTTTTCTACTTAATATGCTTGCTTGCGTGCCTTAACCGCAAGGATATTGAATCCTTACCTTACCAAGGCATGGGTAAGCTGCGGCATAGCTCGTTTTTCTCATATTTGTTATTTGCCTAACCGAGCCGCTTCAAGTTGAATCGATTGCTACTCTCTCCACCCAGCTGCGCTTTATACTATTTACAGGCGTACGAAAAGTACATATATAAATTTTTATAGTTGTCGGCTTGTGCGTGTGCGCCATGTTGTATGAGTAACATGCTGGTTCGTTTTGCAGCGTAGTCGGCGCCGCTAGGCTGGCACGCTGACGCCAACCGCAAACCCTTCAAATAAGCTCGTCACACACACAGCGGCATATATTTGCACCAATACAACTACATTTACATATTTACACACATACACACAGTGGATTCTTCATTCATCGGCATAATTTCTTGTCTTTTTCGATCTTTTTTTATTTATTTTTGGTTTTTGCCCTACAGCTCATATGGAAATCAAAATCGGACTCCTTCGTACCTTTGTTGATGTTTAAATAGCTGCTCTACACTCTTTTTTGCCTCGCCCGCAGGCATTCACTGCCCGACTGTCAGCTTGTCAGTTAGTTGGTTTTGTCGGTGCGCTACGTCAGTGGTCGGGTCGGTAATCGTTGTGTTGTCGCTCACAATCGTATATCCTTAATGTCTACATTGGTACTATCCTGTCTAACTGCTTTTAAGCTGCTTTGTTTTCTCAACTGCTGTGAATCGTTGCCTTTTGACTTAAAAAAACGACTACCCGCCTCATTTGCCTATGGATTTTTTTTCCGTTTTCTTTTCCTCTGTTTCATTTTTATACCCTGAACGGGGTATATGAAGTTTGCCAAGAAATTTGTAACAGCCAGAAGGAAATGTCAAAGATCAGCGCGATAGGTGGAGTCGATTTAGCCAAGTCCGTGGGTTTATCTATTCATAAACATATCCCTAGTCCCTTAATTTCTCAGATATTGAGCTGAAAAATTTCACACGTGCTTGTCTGACCCAAACGCCGATTATTTGTCAGAACCACCGATTTCGGACTATTATTGCATATGGCTGCCATATAAACTGAACGATCCAACTCAACTCCTTGTATGATAAACTTTTTTGTCTTACAAAATATCTTCAGGAGATTTGGCATAAATTATTACCCTAGATAACGGTACAATAACCGAAAAAATTATGCAGATCGGACCACTATAGCATATGGCTGCCATATAAAGTGAACGATCCAACTCAAGTCTTTGTATGGTAAACTTTTTTAGTTGACAAGATATCCTCACGATATTTGGCTTAAATTATTACCCTTGGTAACGGTACAATATTCGAAAAAATTATGCAAATCGGACCACTATAGCATATAACTGCCATACAAATTGGTCGATGGAACTCAAGTCCTTGCATGGAAAACTTTTTTATTTGACAAGAAATCCTCAGGATATTTGACATAGCTTAGTGTTCAAGTCATCCCTACAGTCTGCGAACAAACCATTCAGATCGGAATACTATAACATATAGCTGCCATACAAACTGATTGATCAAGGTAAAGTCCTTGCATGTAAACTGTTTCTATTTATGAAGGGTATTGTACAGTTAACGTTTTTTTTTTTTTTGTTATTTTTTCCTTGAGTGTTCGTTTGCTTCCACGTGTGTGTCAGTGTGGCCAATGCACGAGTTCTACGTATGTATGATTCATCCAAATCAGTCAGTCACAGCCAGTCACCGGGTTTGGCTTGGCGTGTGCCTTTGCCACTGTCTACCGCCCGTAACGGCACTATATCACAGCTTTTAGTTTTGTTGCTGTTGCCCCGGTACACATACACACACATACTTGCATGCGCACGTTTATGTTTGCTTGTGTTTGTTGTATGTGGTTATATTGTTGGCGCCACTCTTGTAATTTTTTCTGCTCCTTTATTCACAGGTATTAATAGTCGGTGTTTGTTGTTGGCGTTTTCAGTGTCGTAAATTATCTACAAAAACGTTTTATACTGTTTGTGCTCTTTTTTCTTCAACTGTTTACGTACATTACCAGCTCTACTGGGTAGCTAATTGAGAATCGATGCGATGAGCAATCAATGAAAGCTTAAAGCTGTAGGAGGTGTAGCGATTTCTCTGTAAATTCAATGCAGGATAAAAGACGAATGTTTTGTTGTTTGTGCTATGTAGGAATCTACTTTCATTTTTTTGGTGTAGGTTAAGGAATTTTGAGTACTGTGAATACGGCTTTTAATAAGCCGATGTATCGAATATTTACTCTGATAAGAGAGATCGGTATTCATGTGATACGATTGAAAATTTTACTGGCTCCAGCTTCATAATCTACTTGAAAGAAGACGAGTTTAAATCATGCCAGTTTTCCCTCTCCTATTTTTGCCAAATCAAGACCAAAACACCTTATATCTTATCTAGTCAGATATGTGATAGGTCAAAGACACTTTGGCAATAGCAAATGTCCAACTACAGGAGTTATTATCTGGCTTCACAAAGGAATTTAGATAGCAGTCTATATGTGATCCCCTACCATATCGAGGTAAAAGCCATCAACACTCACAGACTTAAGAATGCTCAAAATTTTATGTCGCTAAGTTTAAAAAGCTTTGTTAGCGAAAGCTTTAAGTATAAAACTTCTGACAATGTGAGATCAAGAAGTTTAGTTACTAACAAATCTTTCGAGTACACTCTCTATAACGCCTATAACTATTCATTGGTGTTAAATTTAACCATAATAGATGAGCTTTCACTGAACTTACACTTGAATGAAGAGCTTTCGGTGTTGAACTTTGCTTCAATAAGATATCAAGAGAGTTGAACAATAATATAAATTTTTTAGTATATTTCATAAATTCTTATAAATAGGATATTAACTCCTCAAATAGCTTTATTTTCTATAAATGAAATCTTTTGTGGTAAAAACTATGTGCCGCTAAGAAGTCATGAATGTTAGTTATTTATAAACCATTCGATCATACCCTTTACAGGCATATACTACTGTGCCCTAAAAATAATGTGACATTGTATTTATTTTGAAAATTATTTATTTATTCCTCCAAATCAATTGAATCCCCTTCAAAGTAATCCCCACCCGATGCAATGCACTTATGCCAACGGATTTTCCAATCTTCGAAACAGTGGTTGTAGTCACTTTCCGGGATGGCCTTCAGTTCCGTCTTCGCTGCGGCTTGAATCTCCTCTATCGTGTAAAAATGGTGTCCCCGGAGCGGTCTTTTGAGCTTGGTGAACAGCCAGAAGTCGCACGGCACCAGTTCAGGTGATTACGGTGGTTGCGGAACGCTATGGTTTGAGTTTTTGGCGAAATGATCACGAATTACGAGGGCAGTATGGGATTTTGCATAATCGTGGTGTCAGAACCAAAGATTTTCTTTCCACAATTCCGGCCTTTTTAGGCGGATAGCGTTACGCAAACGACGCATAATGTTCAAATAATATTCGTTGTTGACTGTTTGACCGGTTGGAAGGAATTCATAATGCAGAACACCACGATAATCGAAGAAAACAGTCAACGCGACCTAGATTTTTGAGCGAATTTGGCGCGATTTTTTTCGTCTCGGCTCTCTTTTGGCACGACATTCACTCGGTTGTTCGGGGTCGTAAGCATAGATCCAAGTCTCATCGCCAGTTATAATGTGTTTCATGACACCCTGGTAGTCGGAAAGCATCGTTTCAGACACTTACACGCGACGCCTTTTTTCCAAAAAATTCAATGTTTTCGGTACCAGTCGAGATTTGGCACGCTTGAGACCCAAAACATCCTTCAAAATGGTATTGCTGAGCCTTTCGATATGCCAACTTCATCAGCAAGATCTCGAATTGTTAATCGACGGTTTTTTAACACCAAATCTTTGATTTGTTGAACGTGAGCTTCGTCGGTTGAGGTTGATGGACGCTCTTCGTCTTCAACACGTTCACGGCCGGCCTGGAACTCAGTGTACCACTTGTAAACATTATTTTTAGACATAGCTACATCACCAAAGGCTTTCTGCACCATCCTCAACGTGCTCGCAGCAGAAAATTGATTCCGTAAACAATATTTAATGCAAATTCTTTGCTAAACAAATTTCGACATCGCAAAAAACGAAAAACTCACTTTTAGCAGCTCATAAAACGACAAGTATCTCAAACACTAATGAATATTTTGACATGATATTTGACATAAATGTACCTGAGAGTACTACCAACCTAAAAAAAAAATAATTCTCCAAATCCTTCGACGCGCGCAGTTTAAATTCAAACCTTATTTTTTGGACACTTTTGTTTAAAAACCATGTACCGACGGAATATCCAGAGGTAATTTTTCATAAATCTGTCGAGGATACTATGTGAAGTCTTACAAACTTAATAAGGGCTGTCCTGTAATCGCTTAAGCTACTTTACTTATTTTATGTAATCCCTAAGCCCTTGAGCCCTATATGGTCAAAAGATCGGCTTGAAGTCCGAATTATTAAAAACTTTTTAATACATAGCAGAAATATAGAAAAACAGCTTACAATTATAAACTTCTTGTGTTTTTGACTCAATTTTTTTCTTCCAATATTAATTCTTGAATTTCCGAGCTTTCCATAAGCTATAAGTGATTTTCCTTTACTAAGCTCTCCACTACTCCATAGTAAATTTCCTCTAGTATATTTCTGCTTTAGTTGCTTTTCAGCTTATTCGCTTTCAGCGCTTTTATTTGCATTTTTAATAATTTTCCTTTTCTGATTTTTCATATAAATTTATTCATGTCCCTTCAATGGGCGACAATGCAGAACGATTAGTACGACGACTTTGACAGACATAAAACGGGTGCAAAGCGCTTAGAACGTTTGCAGTAAAAAGCCGTGCCTCTGTCAAATTTCAACTTACCCACATACGAGTGTTGTATTTGTAGCAACTCCTTACATCGGTCCTAACCACAGCCTGCCTTTGACGAACGTAGCTATGACTAATCCAATTTTAGTTGTTGTTTGGCTGAAATTCACTATTTTGTGTTACGAGTAAGCGATGATTAAAGAGCAGCCGTAAAATGGTCTGTTTTAGCTGAAATGGGGAAAGAGAGACTTTGTTAGTGGTTGTGAGAGATTGAGCGGTGTGGCTGCGTGTAAGTGTGCGTTAGTGGGTGGTATGTATTCGAAAGCAATCAATTCGAAAAGTGTTCGAATGAAGGTTTGGGTGAAGAGAAATAGACGTATTGGAATAGATTAAAGTGTTGCCAGTGGTAAAATCAAAAATTTTCAATAATGAGAAAGTATTCAAAGTTTTGGGTGACGATAAAGTTTGTTTGTTTTATCAGCCTGGAAAATAATAAAATTGTTTGAAACATGGCAGAGAATGTCAGGCACTTTATTTGGGAAAACCTCAGAAGTTCTGATTTTTGAAATCGATTTTTGTTATTTTTTCGACTGTAACTGTGTTTATTATTATGTAAACATTAAAAAACAAAAATATTTTAAATGAACAATATAATAAAATAATTTTGAAATAAACAAAAAATGGTCTTTAAAAAAAAAATAAATAAATAGTTAAAACAAAATTATAAAAAAAAAAAATAAAATAAACATAGCTAAAATAAAAGTAAAAAATGAAAGAAACATTAAAACATATTTGGTATTGGTAAAAAAATTCACACAAAAGAACAAAAATTAAATGAAAAAGAATAAAATTTAAAACATGATGTAACAGTACAAAAAACAAACCAAAAGAAAAAAAAATCAAGAATATAAAAGAAA